>CATIWQ010641202.1:0-10643 GCA_949673415.1 Euphorbia schlechtendalii
CAAATTTCGAACAAAATTTTTGTTTCGAGTTTGAGGGCACATTGAGGGTATGAGCATTTTTAGCACAACATTTAGCATTTAGCAAGGATGAGTGGTGAGTAACATTCGAATGCAACATTCCAAGTAAGTTTTGATATATATTTCAATGCAACATAAATTTGTATAAGTTATATAGTTTTAATTTAATGCTTCCGATAAGTTTAAGTGGAGTAATATCTAATGGTATTCTTACTATGAGTTTTATATGCAAATCTCGAATAAGTCCTATAAGTATTGAGTGTGTTTAAAGTGTTGGAAAACTATAGCCATCATACTTTAAAATTGATCAATAAAGGATTAGGGTATTAAAAGAAAAATCAAAAAGAGAGGATAACCAATGAGTTATCCAAAAGGTGAGGAATTGTACGGAATAGAAATTGCAACCATTCAATGAGTGAAAAAAACAAAGAAAAGAAAGCATAGCATGAAAAATGGGTGCAATGTACAAAGTACTTCAAAAAAATATACTTAAAAGAAAAAATTGAGAGAGTGGTATGGAGCATAAAATGCAACCATTGAAAAAAGGGGAGAGTGGTATGGAGCATAAAATGCAACCACTACGAGTGTTTTAGCATCCTAGGTCACCTAAAAATGCCTTGAGAGAAAATTATTCAAAGTTTGCTTTTTATGTCCTTTATACTTTATACTATGCTTAAGAGAAGGTAATATTCGAGTATGCATATAACAGTTATATGAAAATGTGATTCGGTAGGCTCTCCATTAAGAGCAAAGGTATGTACTAAGCTATATAAATTGCACATTACTAATTTGTGGGAAATTTCAGACTTCTACTTGAATCTTTTACAATGTGGGAATATGGTACTCACTACAATAGTCTTTCGCCAAATGAGGTATGAACTTGATTACAATTTATACACTTCTGTTGAATTTATCTTGAGGACAAGGCAAAAGTTAAGTGTGGGGGTATGATAAATGTATAATTACACTTATCATCATATTAATTGTATACACTAAACACTACAGTTTAAGTCATATTTATACTTTATATAAAAGATTTCTCATGGTATGTAGATTTTTTTGGTGCAAATGCAAACACTAGGTAAATCTTGGGAGTAAAATGATCTAAATTGGAATTCTATGTAAAAAGAGTGAAAAAGGTGTAAAAAGATGCATGGAACTTAAAGATTTAGCTTACTATCGAAGCTGTCAAAGTTTGGTAAAGTTACAAGGAAAATTCTAAAGAAAAACACATTTCACGGTCGTGACAACAACTCGCGGTCATGACTTAGTATTCTTCAGAAAAGAAAATTGCTAAACAAGTATTCACGATCATGACATGTATATCGCAGTGGCAGCTTGGACGGTTTTTTGGTCAAATCTTCTTAACTACCAACAGCTAGATAAGAACGATCAACTACCATCAACTACCAAATGAAAAGACACTTTTTAGAAGTCAACCAATCATGAAAAGGGGCCTATCCATTATGGATAAGATTAAAGCTTCTTAACCAGTCACAATGAAGTGATGCAATCTTTCACCAATGGACACAACTCTTCGTATGGATGGATGCAACCCTTCTTACTCTATAAATAGGGCTCCAAACTTCACCAATTTCGTGGCATGGATTGTGAGTGACTATGTGTGTGTTATAGTGCACGTGTATGCATAGATAGAGAGTAAAAATTATTTAGTTTTCGCTACTTTCATAAGTCTTAGCAAGAAAATGTATAAGTGATTCGAATCCTTATTTTGATCACTAGATTTCGTTACATATTCGAGCGATTGTTGTATAAGTGTAATTGCGAATCACTTATCAATAAAAGTTTTCATTCTTCAACATTCGTTTATTCGATATTCACAAAGAATAGCATCCTAGCAGAGGTTCTGTACAAGTCGAGACCCAATTCAAATCAGGCGTAGGAATTGTGGGAATTGATGACTCCCATTAAAGAGTGGATCCGGTTTGATCAACTTTAACTTTCACTTGCATACCTTACAACTTTTCTTTGCTTTCTACTTATACTTTCTATTTCAAAGTTTATAATTTGTCTATGTGTCCTAATGTGTATTTTGTGTTGATTCTTTTATATTAATCAAGTTATATGCTTTTGTGTTAACTTTAAGTGTAGTTTCGGGGTTAACGAGATTGTGTATAATCACTAGATCTGTGATTATAACCTGTTTAGTGAGCCTACATTTTTGGAATGGTAACTTGCTAAATGTGGCTATATGAGAGCGACCTGTGCTAAGCATAGTAATATTGTCATCCAGGTTTATATAGTTATCTTAATTCATTTGCACTAGATTTAGAAAAGTCAATTCATGTGTTGCTTTATGGTGAATAATTGAATATCTGAGTGTCTAGAATCGATTCTGTTAAATTAATCTAGTGAACGCAATATCTTTGATGACCTTGCATGTTTTCTTTGCTATATTTGCTCGTAGGGAAAATCTATATACTTTTATCTTCTCTAATCTTTCATACATTTATCTATTCATCCATCATTCCAATCCTCCTAACTAAAATCAAATCAATTTTATTTTCTTTATTCCGTTTCTCTTGTTGATCTTTAGAGTTGGTCCTTCCTTGTGGGATCTATATTTTTTAAAACTACATCATAACTATATACTTGCAGTGGTCACCATTTTTCTATTTAGATAAGCGGTATTGACAACACCTGTTCGTATTTTGAACTTTTATCTTATCGGTAGAAAAGTGGGGAACAAGATTTTTAGCTTCATTTTAAAATATAACCCCTCAAAGTCATTAGAGTTGAAACCTTGCAATCATGGAGTGAGAACACTAACACTTTTTACCTGCCTAACAAGGAGCTCACCATCACCCCCTCGAACATAATTGGGATGATGAGATTATGATGGATCAAGAGGACCATTAACTTGATGTGTTTATGGATACCCTCCTCTATGTATAGGCCATCACAGACAGGATAGAGAGCTCGATCAAAATTCAAACTCTGATCGAGCTTGACTCTTATACTTCCGACTAATATTCCACTAGGATCATCTAAACCAAATCACCGATGAGGAGCTGCCTCATTTAGTTTGATCTTTAATCATTATCATCCTTTCCACCTTCATCATCCCTAACTCAAGTTTGAAGGATCTTGATTCCATCTCTTGATGGAACTAGTGCAGGGCCATCTTGGGCCAAATTTACTATGGCTTGGACTTTTGTGCTGGACACTTGATGCTAGAGCTTAAGGCGAGAGGGCTATGGATTTTGGTGAGCTTTTAACCTTGTTTAGATTTTATTTCTTTGAGATTGCGCCAATTTTGACATTGATAGATTGACCATATTTGTAGCTCTTGGCCTTCAAATACCAGGTTATGCCTTTGCCTTAGGTAATGGGTGTCATGAATCAGATGCCCATTTCATCTCTTGTTAGATGCTCACCTAAATTGAAATGATGGATAGCTATCCATGGTACCAAGAGAACCTTTGATGCCTCTACCGCAACTGGGTATGTATTTTTACCTCAGAACTTATCTTTTTATTATTTTCTGTATATTTGACACTCTTTACTGATTATTTTTATTGCAAATTCGCATGAATCCCTAGTCTTTACTACTGATCGAGCTTATAAATGGATCATTCAGTGAGAGGTTGATGATCACCTCCTCCTTCTTGAGTTTCCATACATGCAGGAGTTCTACTTCAGGGAGAGGATTAGGAGATGGAGGAGGAGTAAGACCTCTAGGACATGGGTCCCACTAGGTGTTCCCATTAGAAATTAGCTCACTTCCTTTTCTGCTCAAGGAGCCACATGTTACGTATAGCTTTTATCTTTTCTAGATCCATCTCTATCACCCTCACAATGTGCCCTAGCAGTTTGCCAAAAGTAACGAGAAAACACATTTCTTCTAATTGAGTCGCAAATTGTACTTCTCTATCATTGTGAGGAAATTGTCTAACAACTATTGGGTGTTCTTCTCAAGTCGCAGATTTGACAAGCATTTCATCAACATAGACTCCAACCCCTTTATGGATTATATCATGAAGTGAAGCTGCCTCAGCCAGCTAGTAAGTTGTGCCGTCGTTGTACAACCCAACTGGCATGACCTTGTAGCATTACACACCCCATTTAGTTATGAAAGTTTTTTTTACCTTATCAAGATGAGAATTTGGTTATTCTGAGAACCTATCCATGAAAGAGTACAATTCAACCTTGGCTACACTATCCCCTAAAATATCAACGTGGGGCCACGGGAAATCATCATTTAGTGATGCCTTGTTCATATCTATAAAGTCCACACAAACCCTAAATTTCCTATCCTACTTAGCTACGGAGACAATGTTTGTTAGCCATGTCAGATATTAAAAAACCTCGAGGAGTTTGGATTCAATCTACTTCGCTACTTCTACCTTAACCTTATCAGTCGACTCCACATGCATTCGAAGCAATTTCTTCTTTACTATCCTGAATATCAGATCGGTTGGAATTTAATGCTCTGAAATCTCTCTGTCAACTCCTGATATGTCTTTGTATGACCAGGTAAAAGTGCTCATGTCACGTCTAACCACATTTTCAATCTCTCTCTTTTGAAAAAGGTTTATATCATATGGTTAATGTTTTAGGTGATTCATTTGTACCCAAGTTAATTTCAAGTAAAGAGACATCATAAATGCTAAAGATATTATGAGTGGATTCACATGAATGCATGGTGTCATTAGGAAGAACATCAAATAAGTAAGCAAAGTGCTGGGAATATTAAAAATTACATCATCTTCATTTTCATCCTCAACATACGAATGAGGGTCTTCTTTTGTAGCATCCTCTTGAGTAGCCCTTGGGTTTGCACTTGCCTTGGCGGAGCTAGAGGCTTGGTAAGCTTAGCAATTATCCTTATAGCGGTAATAGCGGGTGGATTGGCACTGGCAATGGTAAATGCCAAAGTTGCAAAGATTGGAGGTGTTGAAAGACAAGTGAGGTATCCATTATTAGGAGCTGGAGATGCACGAATGATAGGTTTTAGAAATTGGAGGCTTAAAAAATAAATGAGCATCAAGGTGCTATCGCAAAATGGTGTGGTGAATAAGAAAGAAAAAGGAGTAATTGGAGTAGGGTTTCCCTTAAATGGTTTATTTGTCCACTTTAGCTTAAATAATGTAGCAGAGGGGGGTGAATGCAATATTCTTGGTTTTAAAGATTAATTCCAAGTCGATTTTAGATGCGTATTGAGTGGAATATGTTTTGTGCACTTTAGTCTAAAAACTATTAACTACTTACCTTAGCTGACTTAGTTTACCTTCAATTTGTGTTGACTAAAGTACTTCACTTATATTAGTTTTTACGCAGATATAATAAAATAGAGAATTGAGAAAAAAACTATAAATGCAATATAATAGATTGGGGAAATAGTAAAGGTCATATTTATCCTGGTGATTCCTTTCCAAGCTTTAATTCGCTAGTGATTCCTTCCTTCAATAGGCAGAGAAGCCTTTGCAGTGGGCAGACACTTACAGAAAGTACCCTACTTTTTAGCTACCTCTAAATTACTCAATTTAGGTACCCTTCCTAAACTGACTCGCTAATTTTAGAATTAAAGTATAACAAACAAAGCCATTCAACTTATAAAAAACATTAAATCCTTTTACAAAGAAAAAGCTTTGCTAGACTCTAAGATAATCTGATTCCTTCTTACAAACTGATTTGAAATTAAGCATTTGCTTAGGATTTCTTGATTTTGGAATTTTTGAATGGTCTGATTGCTTGAACATTATTTTCAGCTCTTAAGAAATTCAAGGTGATTCACCAAGTTTGAACGTCTACTTCTATCTTCTATTTATACTTGAGAATGCAAGAAGTAGGCTTTGCAAACTTCTCATCTTGACCTGTTCTTCAAAATCTCTTCACAACTCTAAATCTAGCTGTTCGAAACAAATTCACGAACATTTATAGATAGTGATTTTGAAAATTGAAGTGCGAGATTAATCCGTTAATCTTTGATGGAATGTGGAAGCCTGCAATTAGTTGACTTGCTGACATTGTAGAGTTACATGGAGACACTGAAAACAGCGCATGTTAGAAGTTGCCTTTTTGCCTTGGACGCTTGTGAGGAATCTCTAACATTCTATACTACCACCTTTTAGAATTGAGGACCACATGAATATTCTTTTTGATTTAACACTTTTTACCTGAAAAACATCATAGGGAATATTTTGTCTTCACAGATAGCGTTAAAAGCACAAGTGTAATTATATTCTAAGTATCTATGTTACTTAGCTTTTATTAAAATAAAAGCTACTTAGTTGAGTTATATCTCATAAACTATGTAATACTCAGCTTCCCTCAGCTTTCCTTATTCTAAGCCATAACTTAATTAAAACTCAATAAACTGAGTTGTTTTCCTTAAACAAACTCAAGTAAAACATACCTAATTAAGAGTTTACTTAGTACCTAATTAATTTTGCTATCCTAATTAGTTTATTATTTCCAAAACATTTAAGTACTGTGAAGTACTATTATCTTGGGTTCAACAATCTCCCCGGTTTTGGAATAGATAACAAACTAAGAAGTAGAAGAAATTAATCAAATAAATAGTTTATGGATGTAGGAATACCTAATAAATGATGTAAGACTCCCCCATGTTGAGCGAACTCCTTTTTCAATATAAACTCCCCCATACTAAGTGGATTTCCATCAATCAGCATTAGCTCCCCCATACTTGGAGATCCTTTCTTTATCTTGGGACTTTGTCTTACTTAGTTTCTCCTTTTAATTTGGTCTTGGTTAAAACCTGCAATAGTTCAAAAGTAAAAATAGTAGATACTCATTGATATAAAACTTAGTCAGTACACAAAAAGTGTCTTATACTAAGTGTTTACAAATTAGCACTGTTACAAAATTTTCTATACTAGTAGTTATCTATGGGTCTTAAGGTCGCGTAGATAAGGTTGATGTTGAGAAGATGAGCCTCCACCTCTTGAATATTGTTTATGTTGTTGCTATTGCTAGTTTCCTGATGTACGTAGCGGTCTTGGATGAATTTGAGCTCTATGTTGTTGGGCTGCTTTGCGAGCATCTTCACTAACTTTCTCCCCCTTTGATATTTAAACTGTCACCATATGTCAGAGTGAGGTATTGATGGAGTTCATTGCAATTTGAAAATCCTCTTGCTTCTCAAATATGGCTGGTGATATCTCTTGCTCTAGCTGCTCTTTTCCTTTTGTTAAAAGAACCTCTTGATCATTTAGCTCTTGCAGCAACAAGTGATGACATCTAGTTAAATGAGCGATCTGGTCAAATCCCTAGCAAGAAACTATTGCAAGCACTGCAGAAAACCTCTAAAGTTAGATGTAGATAAAGTTATCTTCAGTTTTTCTTCCACCTCAACGATCCTTAGACACATTAGATGTACAGTCCTTGATATGTAATCTATGTCATTCGAATCATGTACTTTAATAGTCACCAAGTGCTATACATTCTCTTGATGTTCATGTAGCTGATCCTTCAAGGAATTAAGCTTCTTATGCATAGTTAGGCCAATACTGGGGTCTATTGACTCAGTAGGCATAAGAAATAATTCTCCCATTGCATGGAGCAAAGACATTTGCGCTTTCTTCATAAATTCTTTAGTATTGGACTTGATAAGAGTGTAAGCTGAGTTAAATTTGTCACTTAGCGCATCCATGTTCAGTATAGGCTATCCATCTTCTAGACAACTTCATCCACTGTCTTAACAATCACATCAACCTTCTTGTCATAGGCGCTCATCAGCTTGAAAAACTTCTCCATCTCTTCCCACATGTTGTGCCCCAGATCCTTATTGGTATTTAACTGCTTTGACAATTCATTTAACTTGTTCTCCATGTTGGTCCTTATTTAAGCGTGTTCTTCACCAAATTTGTAAAACTACATAGTTGGAGTTGCTAATGTGGAATTCAAACTACCTAGTTGTTGTAAGGTAGCATATATGCTACCCTTCACCTTTCCTACCACTGCATTCGCAATGACAGTTGAGCTTGGGATAGAAGATATAGCCGCATTAGGCTAAGCTGCATGGTCTTCATTCCAATTAGAATCAAAGCCATCTTATCCACTAGGCTCTACATGCTCTCCTTAGCTAAGTGATTTTTTATGGAAAATAAGCTCCCTTGGATCTTCTCAAACTCCTCAAAGTAAACTGATTACACGGGGATGCTTGAGTGCTTATCGAATTCTAGGATCTCAGTGTTTTTCATGGTGAAGAAGTCCGTCAATTCTTGCGATAGTAAAACTTAGCTTACTACACCATCCAATTAGTATAAGTTCTGAGAAATAGGAATTTCTTCCATACCAGCTCTCTAATCTGAGCTAAAATGGTTGAATCATCCGAGTCCTCTTGGACTGGCTTGTTATTGGAAGGAGTTGCTTCCTCGGTAATCAAATTTGCCTTTGCAACTTCTTCCCTTTCTTTTCCTTGCTGAGTGTAATTATTAACTTTAGGAACTTCTTTATCAAAGGGATTAGAGAGGTAGTGGATGGTTGTGAAGAAAGGTTTCTTTCAGAAGAAGTGATTTGTACAAATGGGTTTGAAGGAGTTAGAGTTGGCTTAGATTTTACAAGAGAAGGAATGAGCGAAGTTTGAGTTTGTGGAGGTGGTGAAGAAGGGCTTGTCTTTTCTAAGGAAAATTTGTTAGAGAAGAAGTGTGAATGGGAGAATTTACACGAGAATTTTCCTTAGGAGAATTTACGGAGGAAGAAGGAATTTCAAGAGTTACAGAATAAATTAGTTCAAGATTTACAAAAGAAGTTGGGGAAGGAATATGTGGTGCTTGTTGGTTGGTTGATTGACCCAAGGATGGGTCACCTTCAGGTAACTCAATCTGAGTAGGAAGTTACTCAGTTTGCTGAGTGAGATTTGGGGCCTAGATGTTTTCACCAGGTTGAGCAGATTCTTCATGGTTCATCCATGTCATCATCATCCTCTTTGTTGCTTACTATTTGCATAGTCCTCCTTACGCAAGCTGTGGTAGATATTTTCCTTTTAGCACCCTTAGCTTTGGAGATTACTTTCTCCATTTCATTAGCTACATTAGAATAGATAGTGTCTTTGTCATCTTTGGCATTCTCTGAGCATTCATGCACTGCAGCTTACCTTTCTTCCTCAAACTTACTCTTGTTTTTGCAAAGCTCCTCCCCTAGTTCCTTGGTAAACAAGCCTTAGATACTCTCCACAACGTATAGGGAGGAGGAGGTAGAGATGAAGTTTATGTAGACTTCTTTGATTTGGACTCAACTTTCCTCTTATTTTATATCATTAAGTTCAGCTTCTTGTTGGCTCATCCTTGGGGTTGGGCACGCGTATCTCCTGCCCTTTGTTTTACTAGATTAGCTCTAGATCTTGAGCACTCGCCTTTAATTTAGGAGAGGTTAGAGCAAAGGCGGTAGAGGTTTGCACAAGCTGAGCTGATAGGGGCACATCATCAGTAGTCCCCTCACATGAAACCTTATAATCAACCACAAAGGCATCCTCATCTTCCTTGAGGACATTTTCAGGGAACACAAAGAGCTCCACCTTAGCTTTCTTCAGCTTCACATCCTGAGCCTTGGTGTACCTTATGTGGACTTGATTACATTTCAACTTCTTCAAATGTTGAAAGTCCAAGCACTTCTTTAATGGGATAATGGTCCCTCTACGTTTTGCTAACACCATGGCGATGTCCATCCTAACTACCTTTGTGATAGTAGTGATTAACTAGCCATAGGGATAGAGGATAGTCACTTTAGTGAGATGATGTAAGATCATCACAGGCCAATTGAACTACTTTCCCTCCACCATATGGTACACAATGCACCGCTCAAAGTTGGTGTAATTGCTGAGCGATCTTGTCTTGGGTATCAAAGACTTGACTAAAAGCTCATGATAGGCTCTCGCTTTCCATTCCATCCTAGATGCTGAGAGCTCTCAAGATACATAGTCCTTTAGGACTTCCAAATCCTCTAGCACTACCATATGTTCCTCATCTTCATTTCTCATGAGCATAGTGCCCTTCAATGGCATGTGTAGAATGGTGGCAATCAGCTTAGCCGAAATAGGATAAGAGGTCTTCTCAATCCCAATCATCAGCACCTCAATAAACCCTTCTATGGTATAGAGATTGGAGTAGAACTTCTTGATTAACTCCTTCATAGATGATCCATCCAAGAGAAGGAACTGGCTCAAATTTTACTACTTAATAACCCTATGCATGGTCTTGTTCTCCAACAAGCCATCATAATCCACTTCGAAGATGAGTCCAAACTCTTGATCTTCACCTTAGTTGACCTTGGTGAAAGTTGTTCCATGAGGCAAAATCACCTTCTCATTACGTTGATGTGAACAAACGTATTTCTCTTGGATTCACTTTCAAGAATGAGAGTAGATTTCCTTAGGTTCACCATTTGCATAAATGGTTTTGAGAGAATGAAGTTAGGGTTGTTGAGAAAAATTGCTTTGAAAGTTCAAATTTGTAAGTGACTTTCTCTCTCGAGCAAGCTCTTCCTTATATACCCTCTTTAACTGCAAAATATTACGTGGCTCTCTCACAAGCCAAGATCAAGTTTAAATGGTGAGATTGAAAAAGTATTTAACCAACTTAATACAATGACTAGTTTTAGTTTCAAACGGTTCCAATTCAAAATGCCCTTTCAATAAAGTG
>CATIWQ010641212.1:0-12576 GCA_949673415.1 Euphorbia schlechtendalii
ATATTGCTTTATGTAATGAACAAGGCTGTGTTTCCTTAGTATTACATGGAGGAATCCAATGTTATAGCTGTTGATCCTCCCAAGGACTGCCCTTTCATAGCAGGGTTCCCTTCAATCCAAAATTAAAGAATTAATATAAAAATGGAAAAAAGAATTAAAGGAAGTTAAGAGGAGTAATGGGGATGGTTCTTCATTAAGAACTGACCCAATTGAGGAGTAACGCGGATGGTTCTTTAATAAGAACCGTCCGTATTGGTCTTTGGGGATGGTTCTTTATTTACAACCGTCCGTATTGCTCTTTATGTTTTGCTGTAAATAGTCTGGTTTATAGCATTACGGACAGTTCTTTTAAGAGAACCGTCCGCAATGCTCCTTATTCCGGATGGTTTAGAACCGTCCACAAAAGTGCCTGATCAATCGGGTCGCGGCTTGTGCGGACGGTTCAAAACCGTCCGGAAAAGCCAAAAATAACCATCCGGAAAAGCCATTTCTGCACTAGTGATAGTCTCTAAGGTAAAATTACATTTTTTTGCCCCCTCATGATTGGGATAATCAATTGTGTGCTAATCTTGTAAACTTCAAACTAGAATTGCAAATGGAACCTATAGCTTGGAAAGGATCTCAAAGCAGGGAAGAGATTAAAAATAAATAAATAAATGGCATTTTCTTAGTCAATTCTTGATAAATTGTAGATACCAAAATAACAAGGACATTTCAACAAGTACTAGTATTATGATTCTCACAAACCCACAAAGAAAAAGAAAACTGAAACAAAAAGGATTTTGTTTTACCTCAAAGCAAAGCTTTCCCACTTAAACTCTCTGTTACTATTCGTAATATGCAACCTCAGCACACACCTAATTTACATTGATTATCTAAGGATATAAGAATAGGTTTAAGAATAGAGAAAGTGATAGTTGTTTTGAAATTGAGCGCTAAGTGAAAAAGGAATAAGAAAATTACTGCAAATCGCGTACTTGGTTGGCTGAAATCCTGAAATTTTCAGTTGATTGAGTTATTAGGTCGAATCAGAAAGATGGAGATGGATTTTAGGAAAGCAGAGTCGAAGAAGATGGACTAGGGATTTTAAGGACTTTTGATTTTTTATGTTTATATTATTCTTTAAAGAGATGACGTGTACATATCCCAAGCACGTGTGTGTGTGTGTGTGCGTCCAAGCCTTTGGACTTTTGCATCAGTCCAATAGGCATTTCCATCGGTTTAATTAAACCGATGGAAATGCTACATAACATTTGTAACGGTTTTAGTTAAAACCGTTGCAAATGACTCTATATCCGTTAAATATTTGCAACGGTTTTAACTAAACCAATGGAAATGCCCATTTATCATGTTTATCAACACTTATTTAATTAAAATTTTTTTAAACCAATGTATTTGGATCGGTTATGTAAAAACCGATCCAACTGATAGACATTTGGATCGGTTTCCTTAAAATCGATCCAAATGACACGATCCAAAAGGACATTTCTCTACTAGTGCTAGTCCTCAGATTCTTTTCTCAGCTTAAATCAACTAGTGTTCAACTCCTTTGTCTAGGAGGAGAAGCCTTTGACATCGGGTAGATGAATTACAACAAGTACTTTCTATGCTAACTACCACTCTTTACACTTTGAGTACCCTTCTCAGACTAAAATCACTCATTTTTGAAATTAAAGCAAGAATAAGAACTCAACTTATAAATTGTTGATTCTTCTATAGTAATTGACTTAACAAGATTCTAGTTTAATTAATTTATCTCTATTATAAATTGAATAAGAATTAGTTGTTTTCTTTGAGATTTTCTTGAGGGAATTTCGAAAGTTGTGATTGCTTGAACAAAATTTCAGCTCTTTTGAAATTCATGTGATTCACCAAGTTGTGAGCGTCTCCTTTAGTCTCTATTTATATATTCTTGAAAGTAGCTGTTGCAATTTCTCTCTTGACTTTAAGCTCTAAAATCTTCTATTCACAACTATAATTTCTTCCCATTTTAGACAAATTCAAAGAATTTAGAGACAACAATTTTATCCTTTGAGGTGCGATATTAATATGTTGATTAATTTCTCGTCAAGTGTTTGGTTCCTCAAAGCATATCTACTAGTTGCAGTGGCGCGGTAATGCTAGAAAAATGGTGCTTGTTAGATGATTCCTTTTTTATTAGCTTTTAGTGACCACACACCAACATCTGTACTGGCACTTTTAACAGTTTTGATCACTTGAATATTCCTTTGTTCCAATGCTAAATTCTTTTTTAAACTTGAAATGCATCAAACTGGAATGTTTTGTTTTCACATAACACATTAAAAGTTACAATGTTATACTACTCAACATCCCATAAAGTAACTCATCTTACATTGAGATATATCTATTAAACTTTTGAAGCTGAGTTACTTTATTGCTAATAAATAGCTCAACATCGCCAATCCTTGCTATCCTAAGCCATAACTTAACTAAGCCTATGTCAAGCTGAATTATTTATCACAAATCCCACTCAAGCTGATTACTTAATTAAGAGTATACTTAGTACCTAATTAATTTCATTATCCTAATTAATTTATTATTTCCAAAACTCAAGTACTGTGAAGTAACCTTAAGTTGGGTTCAACATAAATGTTATCAAATATTCAAATCCGACTCCAAGTATAATTTTCTTTCAAGGATGCTATCTTAGTTCTTTTATTTTATTTGTTATCTTTATTTTTCTCTATCTTTCTATCTTTATTCTATTCTATTCTTTTATAAACATTCATTACTAAAAATTAGTTAATTAGGGTTGAACGAATAAAACATTTAAAATTTTAGGAATTCTAGAAAATCTATTTTTAACTTTTCTTTTACTCTATTTGGGCTTGTGACTATTGTTCACGCTCGTGACTTTGTCTTGAAATCCTTCTATTTGCTAAATTATGGAAGTCGCGATCGTGGCCCCTTGTCGTGATCGTGACCCGCACATAAAATTGTAATAGTTTTGTAATTTTTTGATAGTTTCTTATCTAAATTCTCTTTAAATCCAAACAAGAGTTGTATCCCCTTTCACAACTCTCTTATTTTACAAACTTCTTCTGTAAATCAACTATTCTTTATTCAATTATGAAGAATTGAATAGGAAAATCCATTTGAGAAGAATGCGACTACCAGAAGAAAGTAGTTAATGTGCAGGAATTGTATGAGGCATCATTCCTTATTTATGGAGATGTTGAAGGAAGACATTTTGAGAAGTTGAAGAATTGGAAAATTTTCTCGAGTATACTCTATAGACTAGCCATTTCTTCTCGATTTAGAAATTTACAAGAATGTGATGCAATTTCTCAAGATTTTTAATAAGATTGGCTATGGGAAGATTGTTCTAGGGAATAATGTAGAAGCATGCATGGAAATGCTAATTAGTTTGAAGTGAGTCAATGATTGTAAGGATTGTATCTTGTTTTGCAGAAAGGGTCAGTTGTACCCTCTTAATTACAAAATTATCAGTAAGTATATAGGATTTCCTGGTGAGATTTATGTAAGAAAACCATATAACTTGAATCAGAATCCTATGTGGAATAGGTTGACCAGTCAATCTAGTTTTTCGTAAAATATCTTCCTTTTGTTCTTGTATTAAGGATCCGAAGTGGTTTTATATTCAATTTTTATTTAACTTTCACTTTGTTTGGAAGGATGGACACTTTAATGGTATACCCTGATGACTTGTTTATTATAAAAAGGATAATGAACAAAGATGTAGTTGACATATCGGGTATCATGATGAATATTTTGATAAAGGCTACAAAGAATGCTAAAGCATTGGAGTATGGTTGTAAAACCATCTCTAATATTTTTGTTTAAGTTACTCGAATACCATTCACTTTAGAACTATTCATATTGGAACACAAATTTCTACTCCTATCCATGGAAGTGATTTACAAAGTAGGACTCCTATTCAAAAGTGTAAATAAAGTTAAAGTCCTTTATGCTTGGAAAACTTTGAATCTAAGATGAATGATCTCATGGATGAAGAGATTTACATTATAATTGGAAGTAGGGAAGAAGGTGAATGTTTTACTTGATGAAACCCCTAAACGTCTAGAAATTCTTCAATCTGATTTGGATGCTGTTCATGGAAAGATGACTGATTTAACTATAATCATCTATGATATCGAAATAGAAATGAATTCACTTCATTTAATTTCATTAATTAAATTTTTTAGGACTATGTTTAGAATATTTTTCATTTTTTGTTTTTAGGTTTAGGTTTTATTTTCACTTATTAGGTTTAGTTTGGTATGACTGCACACAATGGGGATATTGTGTACTTTTAGTGTGGGGGGGGAATGACTTTTCATTTTTATTTTATTGTATTTATTTTTCTTTCACCTTTTTATATGTTAAATAAAGTGAAATGAAAAAACGTATTGTGCTATATGATGTGTGTTAAAAAAATATCATAAAACAAAGAACAAGTATGCTAATAAGTGTTTGACCATATCTTTATTATACGTTAATAGTGTTATGAGGTATAGTTGAAGTTTTTTTTTCAAGTTACTAATTTGTCGTATAAGATGAAGACATGTATAAGTCGTATTCAAGCATTTCAGAGAAAGTTATGAGAGATAAATTTGTCTTAGGCAAAAATTTTCGAAATATTTGAATAAGAACCAAGTTCTTAGGAAAAAGTTTTTTGACCATTATAAGCAAGTATATGCTAAGTTTCTTGAGCGACATAAGTGCTAATGTATGTTTTGCATAATTTTTTGTTATATTGGATAATTTCTAAGGTGATTACTTATATAATTGTATAAATATGTTTTTGTTTTTCTTGTGGTATATTATTACATAGTATCAAGTATACTCAGGTATGAAGGAAACTATAGCCATAATACTTAAGGTAGTGTTCAATAAAGGATATAACCAAAGAACCATGAAAAAGATGAGGAATGGTACAGAGCCGAAATTGCAACCATTCATGAGAGGTAAAAGATTATGCATATCACATAACATGGGTGCACACACGAAAGATGATTGATTGGTGAGAAAAAATCTATTCAATTGGCAGGCCCACAAAATTTGTGCATAAGAAGTGATACCGAGAATAAAATGCAATCACATAAAAAATATATACAAAGCATATATAATTATCGTCATATTAGTGAGAGTGGTATTGTGCATAAAATGCAACCACTAGAGTTTTTAGATCAATTGGTTACCTAAAAATGCCTTTAGATCAATATTGAGAGTGACCTTTTCATTGTCCTTAATACTTTATGTATACTTGAGAAGAAGTGGGATTTTTGAGCAAATAAGAACATGTATAATGAAGAAATGACTTAGTAACCTTTCGAGATGACATAAGGTACGCATTTGATTGTTTTACATGCCTACTTATGTAAGTTTCTTTAAATTCTACTCTTTCTTAATACACATGTGAATATAAGTGTTTATCAAATGTCTTTGTCCCATATGGACTGTAAACTTGAAGAAATATCTACACCATTATTGTTAGTACCTTGATGACAATGTAATTCTTAACTGCTGGGGTATGATAAGTGTCAAAACAACACTTATTCTAGTTAATATTTCTCCACAAATACATATATTTTCTTGGTGATATTACTTTTATTTAAAAGATTTCACGTGGCATGTAGTTGTTTTGGTGCAATTACAGGTTTTAGGTGAAATGTAGAGGCAAATTACTTAAAGTGTGGAAAATGATGCAAAATGTATGGAAATTTGAGGTAAATATTAGTTTTTTGAATAAAGCTCGAAAGGCCTAAGTCTAGAAGAAGAATTCTAAAATTTCAATTGTTCGCACCCGTGACTAGGGCTCCCACTCGTGACATTTCATAATGAGAAACAGAAACTTTTGGAGAATAAAGACACGATGCGACATCCTGTCATGATCGCGACATGCTGAAATGTACTTGCGGATTAATTTCTTCTCAATTGGCTTTTCAACCACCGAAACCACCATAACTACCAACTAAAAAGGTAACTTTTCACCAATCATTAAGAAGTGAATGAACACAACGTTTCACCAATCAGTAAGGAGTGAATGAACACAACTTTTCACCCCTATATAAGGTGGAATTTAGTCCAAAAGAATATACAATCATAGAGAGATTAATTGTCAAAAATTAATATAAGCGAAGACATCTTTTGTTCTTCAATAAAATATATGTAAACTCGAGCGAAATTATTCTCTTTGTAGAATTATACTTATTCTTGAGAGTTTATTGTTGTAGTGTAAATGTAATACACTTATCAATAAAATCATTTTTCTTCATTATCGTCTTTATTTACAAGAATTCACTACTTTACAAAGGAGATAGTTTGTGCAAATAGTAGATTGGAAGTGAGTAAAGATTGTCACACTGCAAAGTTTTAAAAACTCCAATAGAACAAGATTTGAATGTTGGAGTTCTCGAATATTCTATTCGTCTATATCCCCTTTATTTTATTTTAATGTTTATACTTTATGTTTATTTGATTTATTTCTTTTGCAAGTTGAGTGTTTTATTTAAGTTATAAGTCAATATATATTTATTATTGTGTTCTACAATGTTCGGAGGTAAGTTTATTTACTTATAATCACAATCATATGTGCTTAATTTGTATATGTGAGTATCTAGGAAGACTGTATATGTGAATTTATATGTGAGTATATAGGGAGTAGCAGAACTTCAAAAGTAATTTGCGTTGTAATCATCATAATCAAGCGTAAACCTTTTATGATTAGGCTTCTTGCATGCATACAATTAGAATAGTTAGATATTCATGAGTGTGATATGATAGTTTTGTACACATATATGAAGGATATAATTTTTAGAACCGGAATAAGTTTTTCATCTATATTGAGTATAGTACCAATTGTTGTTTATATATTTTCTATTACTTTAACCTACCTTACTTTTTTTTATCTATTTTAGTGACATAATCTTGATCGACTCTCGCTTCCTCGTCGGATTGATAAATTAACCGTATACTTGCAATTTTTGCTTTTATATTGACTATTGGCATTGACAACACCTGTGCGAGTTTGCACTTCTAAATATTTTATATAAGAGACGCGAACAATTTCCATGTAAACGAGTCTTTTTTGTATATATATTATTTTTATGTGATCATATGCTTTTCGAAGATTTGTGGGATCTTTTGAATAATTCAAATAATCATGGCTTTTGCCTTTAATTTTCCATTGACATTAAAATTTTGACATATGTATAATATGAATAAAATAAAACAAAGATAATTTACCTTCTTCCCCTTGTACAAAATTACCTTAGCAAAATTTTCTTGACAATAGAATTGGTCAAAATAAAGAAATGAGTGTTAAATACCTTCTGATCAAGTTTAAAGACGATCCAATGGTTAGAACCCCGACAATGTTAAATTTCATCCAGCTTGGCATATTGAAGAAAAAAATATCAAAAAAAGATCTTTATGTTTTGAAATAGAGCAAGCTTGTGCTAATAACATGTTGTAGAATTACCTTAATTACTCAAGTGACAGAAATAAACTAAGAACATGAAAATAGAATCCGAGAAAATATGATAATATAATTTTGTATTTCTGAATATTGGTTGCACATGACAATAAAAAAATAAATCTATTTATATCTATTTATAGGACGTATAAAGGGGAAAGATAAATAGGATGTTAATGATATAAATCTGATATGAATTTATGTCCATAAATCAACTTTGACAAACAAAACTTTTTCTCTATTTTCCACTGCTTTTTTATTAATTTATAGTGTTTAGTTTTGAGAATGCCTAATTGTCCAAACCCCTAAAAATGTGGCACAAATAAGCAGACCATTTTTAACTTTCTAAAATTATTTTAACCTCTTAAACTTAAACTTGACAAAAATGCATTAGTTAACCCCATGAATACCACATGTCAATTTCTGGTTGGAAATAAAAAAATCACGAAAATAACATTTTTGAAAATCAAACCAAATCATGAAGATATATAAAACAAGATGAATGAAGATGAAAACTGCAAATTGAACTTTCCTTGAAACAAACTAGTCTTTAATGTTATTGATGTGGCATCAAATTATATGCAGGTTAGACTATGTTTGACTTTCCAAACCTTATGCTAACATGAGGGAGTTGTTGGGTTCGCTTTTACCAAGTTCGGGAGTTAGTGGAGGCAAAATAAAGTTAAGAGCGACAAAAAGGAAAATGTGTTAAGTTTAGGGGGTAAACTATGTAGTAGAACATTACTTTACTGTTAATTTATCATGTTTAGTTAAAAACAATGTCTAATACATAAAACCCCATAAACTTGACACAAATTTATAAACCATCCATTATTTCTCTTAGCATCTTGAACTTGACAGAAGTTCATCAGTTAGCTCCATGAACGTCCCATGTCATCATCTAGTTGAAATTTAAAGAAAAAAATCATGAAAATGATATATCTTAAAAGTCAAACTAACTGGAAACTGACACAAAGAGTTGATGCATCAAGCTAATGCACTTTGGCCAGTGTGCTTATTGGAAAATGTGAATTCAAAAAATTGTGGACCACTTGATTCATGTTTTAGGTCCTCAACTTGCAATGTGAACATGCATGTGCTTGTAGGAACATGTGAATTCCAACATTCTGGACCACTCGATTCTTGCTTTAGGTCCTCAACTTGTAATGTGATTGATCGTACACCTGCTATGCGAACATGTGAATTCCAACATTCTGGGCCACTCCATTTGTGTTTTAGGTCCTTAATTTGCAATGTGATCATATATGTGATGTATTTGATCTATCTATTGGTACATCATGTTTACTATGTATCATTATCATCTGTTGCAAAAGTGTAATAATGGTTGTGATATTCTTGATTGGAAATGGTAAATAGATAGGCATGTTTTAAAATTTTAGATTTTTTTGTACTTTTTTTATCGGTCAAATACATAATTTACCCTTCCAAATTGGCAAAAAAAAGTCAAAACATTTTCGTTGTACAACTTAACACTTTAATGTTGGTAAAAACGTGCAACATAATCCCCCACTACTGATGTGTCTGTTGACTTGGCATAGGCTGACTTTTATGTGCACATTAGGTAAACAATCAGCAAAAAAAAAAAAAAAAAAAAAACTAATAATAAATGATGACGATAAAAAATCACCCAAATATTCAAAGTTAAATGGCCAAACCGTAATTGAATTCATTTGTTAAAAATCCAAATCAAAGTTGCAATTTTCTTCTCCTTCTTCTCTTCGTCTGGTAAACAATTTCTCCGATTGTTATTCGTTTTCTTCTTCTTCGTCTGCCATTACTGAAAACAATTCCCCTCGAGATTGAACCAGCGGAAATCACGATTCCAACATATATGTGTGGTGAATTTGCAATTTTGCGAGTTTCGAGGAGTTATGCAAACCCTGGAAGAAGGTTCTTTGGTTGCATAAACTATGGGTTAAGTAACTTAGTCCCTTTATTGCAGATTTTTGTTGGTTTATATGATGGATTTTCTTAAAGTCCTTTCTCTTTTTCTCTGAACAGACAAAGTCGAGATAAAATAATTGTGGATTCTTTGTGTGGTCTGATCAGTGTGTTGATGAGCATCGAAGAGAATCAATTGACAAGTGTTTGAAGAAATTAAGTGAAGGAGGTGACACAGGGATGTTTCTCAAAACTTCTCCCTTTTAACTTTTAACTTAAAAGTATCTTTTAAGGAGATTTTAACTTATAAATCAGACAGTGAAGTATTTCTCATAATTTTTTTTTAATTTAAATGTTAAAAATAAGACAAAAGTTAAAAGTAAGTTAGACTTACTTCTTAAAAAAGTCACTCACAAAACATAAGTAACTTTTTGAGAAGTTTTGAGAAACACCTCCATAGTAGAAGGGAATGGAAGAAAAAAGATGATATGAGGTTTTATATTTGGGTTTTTTCTACAATTATGCTCTGTTTTGTTATAATTGCAGCTGTGTGATGCTGGTTTGAGGAATGTGTTCTTCTAATGTAATTGATCTTGATATTTAGCAATGATAATTAGCATTGAGATGTAGCTGAGTAGTGTTTATATAATCTGTCTTTTTTTGTATGAGACAAAGTGATGAAATGAGTTCAAGTTCAATGGCATTAGTGTTGAACCTGAATTTGTGCAATATTTAATTTCATTTTGTGTTATCATTGCACACTAATATGTAAACAGTGCATAATAATAAGCACATCACACAAATTGTAAGGGTAGTAAGTACCACTAAACATTTAAAAAGATTGTCTTTCACATTGTCCAAGTATAAATGCAAGTTCTTGTCTTAAAATATCTTGCTAAGGAACATCAATTTGTTCGACAAATAGACTAACCAAAACATACATTGTCTTAAATGACTGCTGATCAAAAGTACTAGCAGCAGCACATCAAGTGACAAAAATGATAAATATTTTACAAAAATTCAGAATTTCCACAATGGAGTTGGTTTAGAGCTAGTTGTTGCCTTACTCCTTGTCATCTTGGCTACTGGTTGAGAGGTTGATACAATAGCAACAACCTTACTCCTTGTCATCTTGGTTATTGGTTGACAAGTTGAATCAACGTCAGCAGCAGCTTCCTTCTTCTTTGCTGCTAAAATTTTTTCTATGGCTGCTTTGTTAGCTACAACCATGCTTCTTCATTCTGCAGTAGGTTGAGTAGGCTATGCTTGGTTTTCTTTGTGTTGAGCAGCACCAATTCTTAGGACTGCAACTTTTTTTGCTCCAATATACACCAAATCTGATTAAGTCACTGCTTTCTTGCCTTTCCATTTTGTTTTTTTTATGGTATATATCCAAGATCACCAGTCACCATAGTTGACAACTTTACTTTGCCTGCACCAATTTATATAACCCTATTGTCCAGACGATTTCCATTCTGCAATATAGAAGGCATTATACAATAAGTACAAATACAACTAATTACCTGTAAGTACAAAAACAACTTGTTAACTACATACAAGTTCAGCCTGTTTTCTCATAAACAAAAACACCATATCCACTTGTAGCATTTTTCTACATCAACTGCCTTTTCGAAATGATAGACTCCAAAAAAAATAAAAATAATAGGAAATTAAGTAGCAGAAGTTCAACCACACCATTAAATAGACAGTGCATCTATTGAGTAGCAAAACATCACCTAAACCATTAAATAGACAATGCATGTACTAAGTAGCAAAACTTAAACCAAACTAAAACCACATACCTTTGATCCACCCACACTTGGTGATTTTCTCTTATTTTTATGAAACCTTCGCTCCAATAGCAGTGGCTCTCCCAGTTATAATCTACGCATTCAATGAAACATATTTAGTTATGTTAAAAACATATACAATTATATTCAAGTTTAGCATTGGCTAACATTAAACAACTAATAATACCTAAGCTGATTCATCTGCCTTTCTCTTGGAACATCCCTTTTTTATGGTTTTTTCCCTTGCAATAAGATCATGTGACTTGACATCCAACCTTGGTCAATTTCCCAAATTTTGGAAGTTCATCTCTAGGCTTTGTTATGTTCCTCTTATGTCTACCAGGTAGTGGCTTTATTGGAGGTGGTTCAACTCTAGGATCAGAACTCACAAGAACTACATTCCTATTAGGCATGGGCTGAATGATATAAGCTTTATCTTATGTTTCCTTATGACACTATTTGGTAACATGGTTCAATGGATTCATTTCTTCCTTGTGCATTGCAGCAATTACATCAGCAGAAGGGACTCATTTTAAGCCCCAGGATTTACAACTGCAATACTTCTCCTTTATTGGATAACATAACCATATTTTTCCTCAATCACCTCATAAAAATCATCCCCATTCCAAACTATATTGCAGTTCATAGCCCTTTTGGTGTTCTTATATAAGACATTGTATGCCATTACAGGGACATCAGTTATCCATGTATTTTGCAAACTGAATCATTTATGCATGTCTCTCTATCACTTAAACCTTAATTTCCTCTAGCATTGTAATATTTGACTTGTGTCTTGCAGTAAGAATCCATGAGTTTACAGTTTTTGAGAAGTTGTTATCCACACTGTCAAAATGAGTATCCATTATGAAAAGTTCCCTACACCACCTATCAATTTCATAATTAAGCAAGTCTTCCACTACAAGAAAATTCGCAGTTTACAACGGAAAGCTTGCAATGGAATTTTTTCCATTGTAAATCCAACAGCTTGCAACGAAATTAGCAAAGGAAAATGCATTCCCTTGCAGATTTATTAGAATTAAAATATTGAAGATGTTTGCAATGGAATTTGCAAGGGTTTGAAAATTCCGTTGCAAAAAAAATGAGCGGGAAAGGATGGAGGGAAATATGCAATGGAAATTGTGAGTATAAAAAATTTCCGTTGCAATTGCAATGCAAGGGAATTAAAAACAATAATTGCAATGGAATTTCCATAGCAGATGAAGTGTTAAAATTAAAAAAATTAAAATAAATTAAGAAATATACTTTTATTCTGTAAAATCCCTAATGCTATCGCGCTAAGTGTTCTCCATCTTCTTTCTTGCTTTCCTCTTCACCATGACTGCCACTATTCTTTCATCCAACCCTTCACCGGATCGACCGAACTTCTAGACTCCTTTCAATCACTTCAGACTCGTGCTTTCTTCT
>CATIWQ010641214.1:0-31996 GCA_949673415.1 Euphorbia schlechtendalii
TTGAACATAGGCGAAAACCAAAGGAATTGTTCATGGTCAATACGGCTTGGTTGGGACCTTGAATAAACAAATTCAAATTAAGCACCCAAAACTTTAAGTAGTCAACATTAATACAATAAATCTTTTAAAAAAAATACTGAATTAAATATCAACTTCGCTATTATACAAATCATTCACAACAACTTTGTATAATTTATTTTTGTGTAAAATATAATGAAATTATAAGGAAACAACGTAATAAGAAGTTCATTTTTATAATTAATTCTCAGCAATAATAATTGATAACTATAATTATATTTAATTAGTTTTTCCACTTTTGTTAGTATTTTCACTATTTGTCATCTTTCATTTGAAATGGACTTACAATTACTCCAATCTCTTTCCTATTTTCCAAATCAAATTTACATTAAAATAATAATATTTTATTATTAAACTAGGAAAGAAAATAACAAAATAAAAATTAAAAAAAATAAAAAAAGCAAAATGTAATGTTATTATTCTATTCAATTTCTCAAAAATTAATATTATTTTATTCAATCCTCATATTGGAAGAACCCCATTTCGGATATACCATATAGCAAATAGTTGAACTTTGACAATTTCCTTAACCATTATACTTGACCTAAAAAATATTTATTTTGGTAGAACCAATGTACAAGCATATACATAACTTAAGAGTTAAAAGTTTTTAAAAAAATTGAGATAAAAGCAGTCATTTATTACAGTTGTACTGTTCTCCCCTTTCCCGGTGCTAAAGCATGGTATACATTTTTTATCTTTCTTTTTCATTCTCACCTCTTTGCAAGTGCTTTTTCTCTTGGTCTTTTATTTTCATTTTCAGATTGAAGTTCATTTCTCCTTGAACTCTTCATTTTCAGTTGATCTAATCTCATCTCATCTATATTCATATTTGTCTTCTTCTCGTTTAGTAGTTTTGCAAGGGCAGCAACTGTTATTTTTGGGGAGGCAAAATCGCCAAATAACACCACATCTGTGGGATTTTTCAGCTATTGGGTGGGCACTTGTCTCAACATGCCCACCCCAGCTCCGAACCTGGATGAACGTCATCCTAGTTCTAATCTTCCTGAATTGTTCCTTTTTTAAAAATAAATTAAGACCGGACACATGATTTTTTAATTAACATGTTTAAGTAATGTATAGTGGGTTATAGGGAAGACCAGCCCTGAGTTGGGAAACGAGTGCCACCGCCCATGGCCCATGACAGAAGGGGTCTCAAAAGATAATATTTTTTTTTATATAATTTTAGTAATTAATGTTAAAAAGATAAAAGTAAACAATAATTATTAGTAGATGAAATGGTAAGTAATTTGTTATGGAAGTGAGAGGTCATGAGATCAAATCTTGATTTTCACAAAAAAATTGTTAACTTTTATTAAAAAATTTTAACAGGAGTTCATTTTATTAATCTCTATATTATTTTACCTAAGGTCCTCAAATTGTCAAGACCGGGCTTGGTTATAGGGTAGAGAATTGTTTACATAGTAAGCTTGGACAAGTTAAAAAAACAAATTTAAGCTTAATAGTCAAATATCACCTATCCATATCAATAAAGTCCATGATCCTCATTTATACATTTACCTAAATTATTAAAAAAATACTATGTAGCATCCAAATTTAGTAGTTTTTTTTTTCCAAATACCAGTCTATTATTTCTGAGCATAAAAAAAGTTTGTTCACTTTCGTTAAAGGGTCAGTGTTGCACTTGTTGATATAGTAAGCTTGGACAAGTTAAGGAAAATCATTTTGAGCTCAATAGACAACTCTCACCTATCAATATCAATAAAGTCCATGATCCTCATTTATACATTTACCTAAATTATTAGACTATACTATATAGCATCCAAATTTAATATTTTATTTTTTTCCAAATACCAATCAATTATTTCTGAGAATAAAAAAAGTTTGTTCACTTTCATTAAAGGGTCAGAGTTCACTTACCTATGACATAACTATTTCTACAATTACGTTTGAGCGGGCTCGTTCCTAGCTTATCGGATGTACTTGAACGAGATAAAATACGGATCCCTATTGATACATTAAAAAAATTGCAATAAAAATTATATTTTTCTATACAAATAATAAGAAATCAAACAAAAAAAGGCATATTCCATGGAAAACAACTTTTTTAAAAAATAAGGCTCTATACGTTTGCAGGATAATATTGAGTAGTAGAAAATGTTGTGCAAAAGAAAATATTGTAGATGAAAGTAAAAAAAATTTATATGTTTGATTACATCACTGTAAAATATTTTCGGATGTTTGTTTACATGTTTGGAAATATTTTCCAACCACAAATTTAAATATACAATTTCATATTTAAACTTATATATATATAATAATTATCATTGTATAAAAAATAAGTTATATTAAAATATCGATTATAACAGATATTTTACTATAAATATAAGTGTAGATGTGGATGGTGAATGTGACTGCGGCAGTGGAGTTGAAGGAAGTGGTAGTGGTAGGGTGGAGGTGGCATAATGGAGGAAGTGGTGGTGGTAGGCTGGAGGAGGAGTGATGGTGGAGGCGGGGTATAAAAAGTGATATATGTGTTGGTGTGGGTTAAAGAAGTGATGGTGATAATAATGGAGGAAGTAAGGTGAAAAGGTAAGGAAAAATATTTTCCCCAACTTTTTCATTGGAAAATTTTTACCTTTTTTTACATCACATGTTAATGCTGATTTAAACAATATTTTTCTTTGATTTATTTTTCATAACAAACGTCGGAAAATATTTTATTGCACAATTTTTTTTTGTAAACAAACGACACATGTAATAAATGCTCATACAGAAAAGGTGAATAAGAATTGAGATATTTAGGGAAATTGGATGAGTTTGGAGGTTGGGAAAATTTTGATAATGGTTAGTAGAATTTATTAATACCTTATTTGTAATTGTTTCGTTTTATTTAGAAGTTGAATATATAAAAGAGTGAAATGTAAAAGGAAGATTGTTGAGATAATGAGACATGCTAATTAGTTTTTATTTTTAAATCAACAACAATACTAAAAAGGCTGACCCTTAACAATTAATTAAAAAATATTTTTATTAATAAAAATAAAGAGGTTTGCCTAAGGAACGAGGCTGCATTTGAACTTAGGAGTGTATTTTATTTATGGTATTATTAACTTACTCTTTTAAAATTATTTTTTACTCGTAAGTATGTAAAAACAAGCATCGTATAAGCGTGTTTGTTAAAAATGACTAATATATAACTTATATGAACGGAGAAAATTCATAGTAGCTAAAAAATGATCCATACATAAAAAACATTAGTTTGTTTAGCGTGTAAAATTAAATATGCGTATATTATATACTTTACTCGGTACCACTAATACAAAAGATAATTTTCAAAATATGTGATTTGTAAGTTATCTATAAGTTAAAATTTAGGTCGCGAAACACTTTACAAAAAATTTTATAAAGTAAGAAAATGTTTATAAATTGACATAATAAATTCATTATGATCTAATTTTAAATGTGCTCACAAAATTATTGAAACTTTCCAATAATGCTTGAATTTTTTGTTTTTTCCTTTTAAAATATAATTATAGTCCATACCATAAATATTAAGATTCCATTGAAACTGTCCATTAACATTTATGTACATCTTAATTTTTAAAAATTTCAAGTAATTCTCTGAGCTTGAAAAAATATCCAAATAATCTCATGGACTTGTAAAAAGTGAATCAGTTTGTCCCCTAATATCACTTATCAACTTCTGGTTGAACGGAGAACATGACATATTTGAAAAGTCAAACCAACTAAAATCTGATACTTAGCATTTAGAGAACAAATGAGCTCACATTTTGCAAGTTTAGAGGATTATTTGAAAATTTTGTACAAGATTCTGAAATGGTTGAAACTTTTAAAAATTTAAAAATGAATAAATGTTGAAAAACAAATTTAGAGAATACCTAAAAATGAAAAATAAAACTTTTGGGTGATAATATTTCATTTGGGAATACAAAGGCTAAATAATGGAAGAGAATCTGGTCTACGTAAGGCCGACATCATTAGTTATTTGCGTGTTCTATTGCCAACAAGCTTAAACCTATCTCAACTGATACAAGGTAAATTTAAAAAGAAAATAAAACTTGGTTTCATTTTGCAAAACATGATGTCAGGATTTTTTCAAAATAGTAAAAAATTAATAAATGAATCTTGATTTTAAATTATGTCAAGATAATAAATAGCTTTGTTCATTTCAATCTGAAATTTTGCAAGATGGTTAATGATAATAGAATACACATTAGAAATAAATCATGAAGTTTTTTTAATAGTGCAAAATATTTTTTTCAATTAACATATGATGATAAACTTTAAAAAATCATTAAAAATAAAAAAATTCTTCGAAACAGACTCAAATTTTGAAGTATAATTTTTAAATAATAAGGTTAAATTATTAGAATGTTGAAATATTCATCATAACACCAATAATCGGTTCAAGAAATAATTTTAATTCTCCTTATGTCAATATTTTGAAACTACGGACACATTTTCAAATAAATTCCAAGTCCTTGATTTTAAATTAAGTGAAATTACATAATGCTATTTTGAAGTTTGCCCTTGATATAGGTGTTGTTTTTTGTTTGTTTTTTAAATTAGGTTATTTTTCATCTCCCATTCAAATGTTTGTAAAATGTGAATAAATAATAGAACACACATTTTAATCTTGAAAGAGAGCATAAGTTTTAGCATATTATATAATAACTTGTTAAAAATAAAGTTTCCATTACTTTATCTCTAGACACTGTTAGATCGATGATGTGATGACTAATCCAATAATGATAAGAGATAAAATATTGTTAAAGCAAAGTCACCATAACGTACAACCTAAGTTTTATGTAACAGAATGTGTTAGTTATGTTAAAAAAATGCATTATATTATTTTTTTGCATCAAGTAAAGTCAATATAATTTTTGACAATTTAATTGTTTTCCGATTGAGTTTATATTATATAAAAATTGTAAATCTAATCAATTAACTCACAATGACATATACCATCCGAATATCAAATCAAATAATCCAGCCTAATCTTAATGGCACACGGCCGCATCAAATTAAACAAAATTTTTATATGTTCATTAATTATGGGCTTAACAGTGTGTCCCAAGATGACTATTTGTCCCGTCCCCTTAATCATTAGGGAATTTCCATCAAATTCTCAGTCTTTATGGGAAATCAAGTGATGAGAAAAGAAATGTGAATGAGATAAGAATATGTCCCAAGATGACTATTTGTCCCGTTCCCTTAATCATTAGGGAATTTCCATCAAATTCTCAGTCTTTATGGGAAATCAAGTGATGAGTGGATTTTCATTAAAAAAAGTTGTTTGAAACTTTTAATTGTTTTGAATCAATTGTTGAAGCTGACATGTACAGTGAATATTTCAAATTAACCATATAAAAGATGCAATCATATGTAAAAAAACCTTTCAACATATAAAGTAAATAAAACCAATTTATTCAATTTTGTAATTGAATAGCAAAATAAAAAACATAAAACTAATACCAATACTCAAAAGTAAATAACTGAAATTATTGAAATAATAATTAGAGAGACGCAGACTTAGAGGTGCAGAATGCCGTAGGGTACCATGTATCCATAGCGTTACATGATAATCTTTACAAATAAAATTATTTTCATTCACATCTTCAGCCTAGTCCCAATCAGATGGATCCTCAGCTGGAGAAATGGGCACCATTGCAATCCCTATTTAAGCTTTATAGGGACCATTTTGTAGTTAAATTAAAACCCTATTATTGCAGTTTTAGGTAGTCAAAGACATCTCATCGATACATTCAATAATTGTGAAATTTTGCATGATTATAAAAGACAAAAGGCATAACAGTATCATGAATAATCAAACATTCAATGTCAATTGAGAAACTTTTACGGTAAAACCACTGTAAATTAGTAATATTATTGATATGGGAGAATTTTATTTATTTTAAAAAATGTTTATTGATCGATAATTAATAATGAGTTTCGAATATCAAATAAAATTAAATTTTGTGATATGTTTAATTCAATGAATACTGTATATAAATTTATAATATGTCAATAAAATACGATGCACAAAATTTAATTTAAAATATGTCAATAAAATACGATGCACAAAATTTAATTTGATTCATTGTATTTATTTTACAAATATACAAACAAAGATATTAAAATTTATACCAAACAATTTCTTCTTATCTAAAAGGTGTCACAAAAGCAACAATGCTAAAATAAGGAAAACATTATGTGAGTATAAAAGAGATAATTCCTCGTGCACTCAGAAATATCTCCAGAAAATTTAAATTTTAAAAAAATCATACAACAATAAAATCATATGTTACAAAATTGTAATATACACACACATGTATGTATGTATATGATTATGGTAGCTTACTAATTTATTATATTATTGAGAGATATTTTTATAAATGTCTTTTTAGAAAGTTATTATCTTATCATTTTGTTGAATTTGCTCATATTTTGAAATGGTCCAAATTGAAACTGAAAAAATATATTATTTTAGACTAGTTATTGATTTAAAGAATATTAATTTATGAAGATTATACTGTAAAAATATCATGGAGTTTATCAATTTTTAAAGTTTGTTATCATAATTTTATTAAAAAAACATTTACACTATTAAAAAAATTTAAAAATGTATTGCTCATCTGAATTGTGTTTTGATTAACCACCATGCATAAATTTAGATAAAAATGAACAAAATTACCTATTTTTGTGACATATATTAATGAAAATATTCTATTTGCAAATTTATTGAAACCACCCGCTTTTGTAAAAAAAAAATCTCAGATGCTATTTTAAAAATGAGTGAAATCATAAAGTATATTTTTGAAGTTTATCCATTTTTAATACATTTTTGAAGAAAATCTGAATTTGTAAGACAAAATTATATTGGATTATTATAGTAAAAGTAATTTCATAATAACAAAACTTTCTAAATTTAGCGGCACTTCATGAGAAAATGATCATATCAATTCGAGAAAATTTCTTAAGAAGGTTTTGTATTTAATTACCGCCTAGGTAAATTGGTAACACTACAAAAAGGGCTACACGAATCAGCGCGTGAAATAGTTTACATTGCGTAAACTTAGGAAATCTTTAAAAACACGCATATTACACAATATAAGTATATTGTCGCACGGCTCCGCCGCAGGAGAGGGAATATTATTACTCTTCTTATTCTTATCTCAGATTAAAGTTATCACAGTTTTATCTTTCGCTATCCCCATCGAAAACAAATCCTTTCCAATCCAAACATATCTCTCTCGGCCCCTAAGCGCAATATAAAATTTAGAATACAATAAAACTGGTACGGGTGTTTCTCAAAACTTCTCATTTTTAATTTTTAACTTAAAAGTATTTTTTAAAGAGATTTTAACTTATAAATCAGACAATGAAATGTTTCTGATAATTTTCTTTTAATTTAAAAATTAAAAATAAGATAAAAATTAAAAATAAATCAAATTTATTTCTAAAAAAAATAAATTATAAAATTTTATAAATAATTTTTAAGAAACTTTGAAAAACAACTGCCATATAACAGTACAAAACTACCAGCTGTGCAGCCATATCCGAGGCGGCTATCATTCGTTTGAAACAAACAAACAAACAAATCCTCGAGCAAATAGAATTCCTTTTATACTGTACACTTTAAATTGATTTAATCAATTGTTTCCGATAAAGGATGGCCGGGAATGGGGAGGTGAAGACGGTTTTCGACGTTGAAGCAGCTGGTGATATGATGAAGGATCTCAAAAACACTTTTGGTTCTGGTAGAACTCGGAGCTACGAGTGGAGAAGGACTCAGTTGAAAAATCTGCTGAAGTTATGCGATCATGAAAAGGAAATTGTTGAAGCTCTTCGTCAGGATATTTCTAAGCCTGAACTTGAATCTACTGTCTATGAGGTCAATATCTTACTTGTATGCATTTTTATTTGTTCCGAATTCATCTGTAGTAATCTGTGCAGTCAATTGGATGAGGTGTTTGATCTGCCTGGGGTATATTTTTTTAGTTTTATCGGTTTTTTTATCCGTTTGGTTGACGAATGATTGGGAAACCAGAAAACCGGTAACAATAATTCACTGTAGTTGACGGAATATGGAATTTTCAGCCTCCTGATTTTATTAAAATTGCAGTCTATGTCGCGGTTGTATTGTCATGAATTGAATCCTACAGATTCGCTCTGTTTTTGAATAATTAATGCGCTTACTTTTGGATTGGTTTTTGCGTTCGTCATGTTCTTTTCGGGTCCATTAATTATAGCTGACTTTTTGTTATTGTTGTCATACTTGAGTTATAGGTGGTGGTATAAGTATGATTTGGAATTACATATATGCATTTCAGGTCATGTCTAATTTGGATCTAGACAAAGTTGGGGAAGGGCTGTGGATAAGCATTAATGGCATTTATTGCCCTTGTAGTCAATAGATTTCACTTCTGCCTAAATGGTTCAAATCAAATATGGCCAGAAACAACACGTGCAAGTCTCACACAGTTGAGAGCATTGCCTCTGGTCCATGTTTGACCATATACAAAATAAGAATTCGATTTCTTGTTAGGAACTTTTTTTGGGGATTGAATTCCATACTTCATGTTAAAATCATCCCCGTTCTCTTCCAGTATTTGATTTTGAATGTTTGAAATTTAATGTCCGATGAAAATTACTTATACATAGTATGCTATATTTTTGTGATTCCTCAGAAGAGGCATGGTTCGCTGTTAATGAAATTTAAACATACCAATATCTAGTTTATGCTAGCAAGAGAGCAACCAAAAAGTTACTTATACTTTTTTTCAAATGGTTGATTACTGCTATTTTGTTAGAAAATCTTCTGAATATAGTTTTTTTACCATGGATGTGCTAGCAGTACTGATGACCAATATTATGCAGGAAGTTATACATAATTGAATAACAAATTATCAATAATAGTAAATGCCTTAGGCTCATATTCTTTTGAGTTTATATGTTGTTAATCTGTGGAGTATGAACGAAAACTCTTAAGAATTGAAAAAGGAAATAAACAATGGATCAAAGGATATCCGGAAATGTTCTCATTTGACTGACTTCACAGCCTGGCTTTTATTAAATCTGAGAGTCTAAAAAAATAAAGATGCGTTCTTGTGAATATTAGTGTGCTTACAAAATTTTAACCAAATATGTCATTTTATATAATTTAGAAAACTTTATTTTACATCTAAAGTGTTCATTATAAACAGATTTACTTGTTACATGTTAAACCAGACATTCATCTTTTTATCATTCGTTGTAGTGGAGCCGCTGCTTGATTTTCTTTAAATTAGCTTTTGTCTAGACCCTTTAACTGATGAATACATTCTCCAGTTCAGCATTTCTTATTTGTTGCTGTTATAGTCACCAGAATGAAGTATGTATAATGTTGCTCCTTTTAGGTTCAAGTATTGTCAAACCTCATAAAAAATTACAATAACCTTTGCTGGAAAAATTCATGGCATGTATCGAAGCACTGGTTGTACGTTTAAGTATATCCATATTTGTTGAGTTCGGTATCTTATTTCTTCTGTTGTGGATCATTGTTAAGTGGACATCGGCTTAGGTAGGGTAAACTTAGTCAATGCCTCAATTGGGTTCCATTCATGCCAGAGGCTGTTTTTATTCATATGCATGAGAAGAAAATATTCAAACAGTTGATTTTTAAATTAGATCCGTTTAGTTTACTGAAGAAGAACTCTGACCATATGCAGGTTCTGTTTAGCACATGCGCATGTAGTTCAATTGTAAGCTAACACAATTAATTTATTTCTGCAGGTTGCTTTGCTCAAGAACTCATGCAAAGTTGCTCTTAAGGAATTGAAACATTGGATGGGGCCAGAAAAGGTAGACTTATGTCCACCCCTCTCCTATGTTCTCTTTAAAAGTTTCTGTGGTAATGAAATCACATGTATTATTTTGTTACAGGTGAAGACCTCACTGACCACTTTTCCTTCATCAGCTGAAATAGTATCAGAACCGCTTGGTGTTGTATTGATAATTTCAGCTTGGAATTATCCTTTCTGTGTGTTTGCATCTGACATTTCTATATGTTGCCTTTTGTGGTCTTGTATTTCTGTTTGATTCTGATATATTAAGTCTCGTTCTTGTGCCTTTCTAGTGTTGTCTCTTGATCCACTTATTGGAGCTATTGCTGCTGGTAATGCCGTGGTCTTAAAACCATCAGAAGTTTCTCCATCTACATCCTCATTATTGATGAAGCTAGTTGCAGCATATTTGGATAGCTCTGCCATAAGGGTCGTTGAAGGCGGGGTAGCTGAAACAACTGCTCTGCTAGAGCAGAAGTGGGACAAAATATTTTATACAGGTTCTAACTCATTTACGAATAGTTATCTTTCCTTTTCTCTGCAATATTAAAATTTGAATAAACAAAAATTTTGATGTATAGGTAACGTACTAATGTTCAGTATTTCTCTAACATGCTCTAAGTGGAAATATTTAAAATTTTTTTAATTGATTTTACATGTGAAGCAATACATTGAATCTTCTTACTAACTCAATGCAACATTTCAAAAATTCTTCACTGATTCATATGATTGTAACTTATAATCATTAATGGACATTCAATGTCTAGCTTCTGCTGTAATGCTGTTTTTTAAGCATAAATGTTTCGGGCAGTTTAGTAAAACCCATGAATCCTAAGTGATGGTTAAACAATCATATGGAAGTCTTGCAGTTACCAATAGTGAAGGTTGAATAAAGAGATTAGGTGTAATTTGAAAACAGGAAGTCTTTTATTGAGGAATGATATATTGAAACTTGGTGGGCTGAAGTTTATGCATTCCTTTGGGATAAGGTGATAATTAATTGCTGTATAGCACTCAGAAGTCTTTGCAGGATTTCTGCAATTGACAGATTGGCGGCTTTGGAAGATGTTGGAAGCATATGCTACATATTGTTTCAGTTGTTATTTTGAAAGATTTTCTTCCGTATATATATAAAAATGTTTTCTAGGAATTTATCTGATTAACTTAGAAAGTTGATATCGGACTTGAAATTAGCTTTTTGTTTAAGGCATATTGGAAATAGCAAAATTTTTCCAGTGAGAAATACTATGGTGATAAAGTAAATCGGTATTTTCTTAGGATTAGAAATCTATGGAGCTGGTGGCTTTCAGCTGGAATCATCGACTTGGTCTGTTTGGTCGCAGGTCATGGTTCTGAACTGATTTCTAGTTGGGTCTTGCTAGCGAATCTATCCCTAGTTTTTATATAGGGAGACTTGGTGAGGGGGAAACCTAAAGAGACTCATGTAAATTCCAGTTTTACGTGAGAATGTTGGGATTTGGAGCTTGTTTATGTGTCAGTTGTTGCTTTTAAAACTTCTGTGTCTTAGCGGTGTAAATAAAATAGACTATTATCCATATTTTATGTTGATGTTAGTGTATTTTGCAATTTTGAAATGATGGTCTAGGAAGAATGTAAGGGTCAATTGGGTGTTGCTAACTGTTAGAAGTTGTATTGTTGAGCAAATAATTCTTTACTATGTAGGCAATGCAAGAGTGGCACGTATTGTTATGGCTGCAGCATCAAAGCACCTGACACCAGTTCTTTTGGAGCTTGGAGGAAAGTCTCCAGTTGTGATTGATTCAGGCATTGATTTGCAGGTGAACAGATCCCCAGTTTCATTTTCTGTGATTTTCAGCTCAACCAGCATTTTAAATTCTCTGATCATTAGGATACATGACTAAATTTTTGTTCATCTAAAGCAAATTTGACTGTGTCTTCAAGGTTGCTATCAGGCGGATAATTGCTGGCAAGTGGGGTTGTAATAACGGACAAGCATGCATTTCTCCAGATTACATTATAACTACGAAGGATAATGCTTCTAAGCTGGTAAAATTGATTGCTGTTTGCAGTTTTTTTACCGTGTTTGTTCGTGTAGTTTTTTTACTTTTTGTTTGTTTTATCATTCAGGTGGAGACTCTAAAAAAGGAACTTGAAAACTTTTATGGAAAGAACCCGCTGGAATCAAAAGACTTGTCTCGAATAGTGAATTCCAACCATTTTGCTCGTTTAACCAAACTCTTAGACGAGGATAAGGTTTCTGGTAAGATTGTCTATGGAGGTGAAAGAGACGAAGCAAACCTGTGAGTTCTACTGAGATTCTACTCATTATTTTGTGGTTCTTAATTATTTTAGATGGTTGTGTATTTATGATCCTTTCTCAATTGCAGGAGAATTGCTCCCACTCTCTTGCTGGATGTTCCACTAGACTCTATGATAATGAATGAGGAGATTTTTGGCCCCTTGCTTCCCATTGTCTTGGTAACAGCCTAAACTCAACACTTTCTTTTAAAGCTTTTCTTCTAAATTAGGCTTGCAATCCTTCCAGAAGCATATATTAAATTTGATGCGTGATTCAAGATTTTCCCGGAAAATCTGTGCATTAGGTCTTATCCTAATTCGGTAAAAGTAACTGCAGAATCATATATTGTGCAATGTGTCTTTGTGAATGAAAATAGTGATTAACCATTACGCTTTCCAGTTTTGGTTGTTTTCTTATCTCCATGAAATTATGAGTTATTGTATCATAACTGATTGTTTTATTTAAACAGGTCAACAAAATTGAAGAGAGTTTTGATCTGATAAACTCAAAAACAAAACCACTTGCTGCTTATCTGTTTACCAATAAAAAGAAACTCAAGGAACAATTCGTGATATCTGTCCCTGCTGGTGGTCTAGTCATCAACGACACTACTGTTCATGTAAACTATTCTCTATTCAAAACTCTTGCAGAAGCTAGCTAGCCGCATTAATTAGTCATATAATGCTTCTTCCAACTGCAATCAAACAGAATTATAACTAAAAACAGTTACCAATATTTCTTCTCATATTCTACAGATGCATTCTGATGTTATGTTTATCGGCAAATATGCAGCTTGCAGTTCATACGTTACCATTTGGGGGGGTTGGAGAGAGTGGAATGGGTGCATACCATGGCAAATTCTCGTTTGAGGCTTTTAGCCATAAGAAGGCAGTCCTATATCGAGGTCTCGGTGGGGATGTAGCTGTTAGGTATCCACCATACACTGGTGGGAAGCTAAGGCTAATGAAAGCTCTTATCAGCGGCGGTATTTGGGATATAATTCGTGCTCTTCTCAGCTGGGGTAAGCCTTGATATTTTGTGTTTAATATACCTCCTAAACTGCTCGGTCTGTGTAAAAAATCGCAGTTCTTTAATGGCGAATCAGTTGTGAAAATGGAAATCATTTGTGATGTTTTTGCTAAGTATACTAAACATAGATGTCATGTCTACACATATTGAGACTGATTCTGTTACAAATATTCTTAGTTTCCCTGCAATTTTACGAAAAGTTACCCAAGTTCGTTCGTTGTTGTAGTTGAATTTCGTCGTAATACTTGTCAAAATTTGCAAGTAATAAATAAATGCAGAGAAGTGCTAATCATGAAGTTTCTGCAGCAACACTTGTAATTCTTGCGGTAACACGTTTCAGCATAAGTTACACAAGTTCAAAACATATATTACAAGGAACAGCTGATTTATGAGCATCTAATGCCATAAAACAGAATACAAAACAAACATACAAACAAACCCAAAAAAAGTTCAACAAGAATCCTCTAAAATACTAACCAATTCGAACCGTTGATCTTGTGTCAATTGTTTAGGAAACTCAACCAAGAAAACAACTCTAAGATCACCTCTTTTGCCGTGGTCTTTAGTGTTAGGCATACCTTGTCCTCGAACAATATTGTGAAATCCAGGGTATATAATATCATCAATTATGAGAGACAAATTGTTTCCCCCCAATAAAGGGATTGAAATTTCACAGCCAGTTAGGGCTTTTATTAATGGGATTTCAATTGTTAGTTCCAAATTATCACCTTCTCTTCTAAATAATGCATGCTTTTTTTCAGCAATTACAAATGTTATGTCTGCTGGTACACTTCCTGGTCTCTCATTTCCCATTCCTTCAAATGTTACTTTTGTTCCTTTTTTCCATCCTGGTTTTACATTTATTGTCAGCATTTCATCTTCTTGTATTATTTCCCTGCACCCAATCGTAAACATATTATTTTCGTACCACTGAACACTGCAGAAAACCTAATATTTTGGCGTTGAAAAATGATTTCCGCACAATTTTCATTTTATGTGCCATTGACGACCAAAGTATTACAAATTTGAATGTCATCTATATATAAATGACATAATTTGTCATATAATATCTCAATCTACCATCCACTTTTATACGGATCCACTTCCGATTACTATGTCATATCGTGTTACATTTATGTGTACTTAACAATTAGGTTGTTTCTATCCCGACTTTGTTATTTGTGAAGTAACTATTATTTTACGCTTCATTACTGATGGATGAGTGATACGGAGCTTGATCCTACAGTGATTAAGGGCAAAATAATGATATTCTGTGGAAAAAACAAAGTAACTATACAATATGTTTATATAAAAATGATGCTTGTTTAAATGTTTTTGTCCGTCGATAGAGACAATGAGATGAAAAACTAACCCTGTTTTTGTGACTACATCTCTAGTAACCTTAATCTTCTTCTTGCAACCATAGCACAACTCTTCAAGGGTGCATTCTAGTGACTTGTGAAGAGCAGCCGGTTTTACCAAGCCATTCGAATTCGAAAACATGATTGGCTTTCTACTGCTCGCATTTCTCGAAAGAGATCCCTTTTGTGCATCTATGCTTCCTCTGCTCTTGCTTCTACACAAAAATGACTGCGAGGGAGAAATCTTCCGACTTCCGATTTTCGATGACGGAGAATACAAGTTATCTACACTTTTATGCTTAAAATATCTATCACCACTTGATGGAGTGTTATCTCCATTATATATATATCTATGCTCTCCTTTCATTGTTTCCTTCCCTTTTCTTTCTTCTCCAATCTCCTGCATTAAACGAGATTAAAAAATGAGATACATTTCCGGCTTTATAATTAGAGATATGGATATGAATTCATTTGTACACTAGAAAAACTAACTATGATACATTTGTCAATAAATACAAACTCTCTTAAAGAAAAGAGACTGCAATTACATGTTTTTTTAAAACTTCTGCAATAAATTATGCGTAGAATCTTTTATTTTTAAACACAATTAACAGCACCCTACATTGCTCCATGTATACATGATTCGCTCGAATGAATTGAATTTTTAATAACCTAATTTTTAAATCAGAATGGAAAAGTTTTTGAACAAATTTATTCAAACTAAAAGTAATAACAAACCTGATCAGAAGAATCAGATATATAACTTGAATGATTCGACGATTCACGAGAGGAACGTTGAGATTTAGACGAAGAAAAACATAAAGATTGATTAATGCAACACCATCTTGAAAAAACTGTTGAGTAAAATCTGCAAAAATCTCTAAAGCTACAAGTTTTTTTCCTTTGATCGCCAATGGAAGAATTTGTGGGTTTGCAAATTATTTCGTGATGATTTACCATCACAAAAATATTCGCAAACACACGAAAATTCACCCAAAAAAAAAAAAAGAAAAAAAATGATTTTTTTTCTATAATCACGTAATTAACACATACCTTCCTAAACATGCTCACCATTTGTTTTTAACCTTTAATTAGCACATAACTTGTTGGAGTATTAGTTTACAATCTTAATTTATTTAATTAGTTAAAATGCTTCCTTACTCATTTGAATTTTTCCGAATTACAATTTGGACTCGTGATAAATTTTTTCAATACATCGAGAATAAAATCTTTCTATTTTGCTATCATTCATCCATGAACCTTTTTGTCTTGTATGTTGCCATTTTTGTTAGGAAAATAAAAGATTTCAATGAAGTTTCTGAACCATACGTTTTTTTGGCATAATGCATTGGGGAGTGTCCTAAGTTGTCTAAAAAATCTTGTTATCGTTTGAACTTTTAAATTTGATCGTGTAGCTACCTCAACTTTCAAAAGGTGCATCACTTTACCCCCTACATGCCACATGTCAGCTTCTGATTAGAAAGAAAAAATCAGAAAAATGATATCTTTGAAAAGTCAATCCAACCAGCAGTTGGCACATGACGTTTAGGGAGGGAAGTGATACATTTTCTAAAAGTTTGGGTAATTACGAGATCATTTCAAAAGTTTAGGAACATCAAATTATTTTTTATAATAATTTGAATCACCTCCTGATTCATTATGCCATTTTTTTTATACATACTCACGACTTAATCATCATGTGTCCTAAAAATTGGTTTAAGTAGTTATCTGATACTAGGCTAATCTTGTCAAGTCATAGCTAAATGTTAAGAAAGTTACGTGCTAAATGTGTTAAAATCTGTTGACCATTACCAGTCGTGGAATCCATAAACGTAAAGATTTTCTAAAATTATTTATTATTATTTCAAAATTTACTTTAATATAACTTTGCAACATTGTGGAATATCTCCAAGATGACACGATTTACACAATCTGCACATCCATCGTCCATCTTAATTATCATCAAAGCTTAAGAATCAATATTTGTTGCAAGACCAATCCATTTATATTTCAAGATAAATCCATTCTTTAATGGAATTATGGACACTCAAGCCTCCATTTCTTCATTGTCGTTGCCTTCTCTTTATTCTTTTTCCATGTTTCCTCTTCATCACTGGCTTTCTTATGAATTTCTATAATTTTGATCTCCATGGTTTCCTTTGTTTGACAACAAGCTGTTTTGGTATCATATTTCTGAACGACGCTTAAAATGGGAACATTATTTTCATCTAAAACAACACTTAAAATGGGATAAAAGGAGTAATAATTATAGTTTTAGTAACACACATTTCATCAACTCTTTAAAAAATAAATTTGCGCAATTATGTGATCTCCAGGGATATCGTTTTGGTAATTGCAATTATGTGATCTCCAGGGATCACAGACTGTGATCCCTGGAGATCACATAATTGCAATTACCAAAACGATAATTATTTATGATTGCGTAAAATCTGTTTTAAAGAGTTGATAAAATGTGTGCTACTAAAACGATAATTATTACTCACTTTATCTCATTTTAAGTGGCATTTTATATGAAAATGATGTTCCCATTATAAGAGTCTTTCACTGTGGCTGTAAATGAGCCAAGCTGTTCGTGAACAGCTCGATGTTCGGCTCGATAAAAGTTCGACTCTGCTCGATTCGATTTATAAATGAACAGCTTGTGAACATGATTTTATGGCTCGGATAATAAACGAACTGAACATGAACAAGTCAAAGTTCGACTTGTTAACTCATGAACAAACTCGATTAGAGGTTCGCGAACAAGTTCATGAATTGACTAAATAAATATTTGTGAACTAGCTTGTTTATTATTGTTACATATTTAAAATAAGAGTTTATGGAACTTAGAATAAAGTATTCTTATATAAAAGTAAACTAATATCACAAGTTCATGCATCATTTAAAATTAATTATTGAATTGATAATGCTATTCATAAACAATATAAAACGAGTTCATTTGAAAAAAAAAATTAACGAACCGTTCACAAACAAAATAAATGAGTTGTCCGTGAACAGCTCGTGAATAAACAAAAACTTAAATAACCGAACACAAACAAAATTTTGAACTCGAATTCAAGTTCGGTTCAACTCGTGTTCGTATAAAAATTAAATAAACAAACCCAAACATGCTAAAACTCGGTTTGGCTCAGCTCGTTTACAACTCGAACGTTCACTTTGTTTTATGAATTTTTTCATTTATCTTTTAGTTCTGCTCACGCTGTAAGGAAAATGAGTTTAAAAGAAAAGATAATTCTATGATTGAATTAAATTTCTAAGATAAATATAAAATATTAATTTTATATTTTTAATCTTTATTAATCACTTCTTATGCAAAACTCTTGAATGACATTTAAAATGAAATGAAAGTGAGTATTATTTAACTTATCATTCATTGACTTTATTTATATTATGTCATAAACAAAAATTATTAAGTTTTGGGGCAACAACTTTATGAATTATTAATTTTTTCTCATCAAATATCAATTACAATTTAGATAAAAGCACATTAACAAAAACTAACAGATAAGTTACACTGTAATCATTTTTATAATTAATAACTTTAGAGGAGACAAGTTTTAAAATAAAGTTTTTTATGAGTTCTTAAACTATTTTCCAGTTCATCTATTGATTAGTAGGTCATTTTTATTCATAATCAATTAGTTTTTTAATGATCAATTTTATTTCGAAAGAGTTAACATTCAAATATCCAGCAATGGATTGTTTGCTAATTATCTTTTTTTGGAACTTGATAATATAAAAAATTTAGATTATGTTTTAGATAAATTAATGTTGTAAAAAATGAAATATTATTTGATTCATCAAAATAAAAAAATCTCAACCATTATTAAATGAATGATATAATAATTTTATTTTTAACAAAGTAAATTTTATTTTATTTATTGTCACCATTAAATCCTAATATTAATTCAATGATTATGATGTAAAATAATAAAAACTTTTATTCTTCATAAAAGTCACTGTATAATTTTTTTCATTTATTTTTTCTACAAATTTGCGTCATAGTAAGAATGATTATTTTTTATCAAAAAAAAAAAGAATGATTATTTAATTAAAAAACTTAATTCCACTAAAAAAATCAGTATTACTGATAATAAATAAATGAATAAAAGAAAAGGAAAAATAACGTGAGAAATGAAAATGCATTGGATTTTGGACCCAACCCTTTCTCTCTGTCCTTCTCCACCTTTCCCTCGCAGCATTAATTTATTTATTTTCTTTCTAATTAATCTCAACTATAACCAGTAACTCGATCTTCCTTCATCTTCTTGTTCATCTCAAATCAAAGCCTTTCTCTTAATCTCATTATTATAGTTTAATCACTTTACTGCTTCTCGCAATTGCAATTACTGATCAACTAGGGAATAGTGGAATTCCAAGAGGCGTTCTTTCTCTCTTTCTTTCGCTTTTCATTCCCTTCTTTCGGTAATTAACTGTTCTTTATTTCTTCTGCAATTTTCCACTTCATTCTCCTTTTTCCTTGTTCGTACTCTTATTTCCTTCTCATGTTTTCACTTTATTCCCTCTTTAATTTCTAGGGTTTATTATTTTTTCACCCCTAAAATTGTCAATTTTATTGGTTTGAATGGTATGGCGTGTGTTTTTATTTATGTAATTTTTTTGTTATATGCGTTAATGGATGTTGTTTGTGCAATTATGTTCGTTTGCTTAGTGTTATTTGATACGTAACTGTGATTCTTCTTTTGAACTGATAGATTAGCATATTGAGAGGAAAGGTAGGTTTTGATGAACAGAAAACATTGAAGATTCTCCTCCTTTTGTTATAAAAATCTCTACAGTGTTGGCCTTCGGTATCTGAATCCTCTTAATGCGAATGCTGAATGCCCGGTCGTGTCTAGAATATTTAATTGGGTGACTTCTTGGATTTGATTGTATCTTCTAAGGGGTTTTCAGGAAGTTTGTTCATTGTAGTGCTGGTCAACTTGCATTCCATCTTCACTCACATTTTTTAATTCTGGAATTAGATGGATTTTTTTGGCTATTAATATTCAATTCCATGTTTCTGTGTTGCATATCAGTTGGAAAAAAACTCATTGTACTATTTCAATTGTAAAATATTCAAACTCATTGCTGCTCATTGCAGAATAGGTCGGTATAATTATGAGCCGACCAGCTACACGCAACAAGAATAAAAGGCATAAGCTAGGGGATAATGTCAATATCACTGCCGAGATATTGAGGTAAAGTTATCGAGAATTTAATCTTTCCTATGGATTGCAACACTTTATCTGATTCATGTGCATGATTCGTTTTACATTTTTGCCCTTTTTGTAGGAAAATCAACGCAACTGGTGACATAACCAGTGATGATGTAAATCAACTGTACATGATTTCAAAACCAGTCTGTCAAGGTTGCCGTGCCAATTCTAAGGATAATCCCAACTGCTTTTGTGGGTTGATTCCACCATCCAATGGGAGTCGGAAATCTGGTTTATGGCAGAAGTTGTCGGATATTGTTCTTGAACTTGGTGACGACCCAGGCAAAAATCTTCGTGCATCTGCTGATTCACCTGCTGGTCTTACAAACTTAGGAGCAACATGCTATGCTAACAGCATACTTCAGTGTCTGTACATGAATGCATCTTTTCGAGAAGGTGTCTTCTGTGTTGAACCGGAAGTATTGGATCAACAACCTGTTTTGAATGAGCTTGTCTGGCTTTTTGCAAAGTTGCATGCTAGTAAAGCAGCATTCATTGATTCAGCTCCATTTATAAAGACATTGGAGTTAGATAACGGTGTTCAGCAAGATAGCCATGAATTTTTGACACTACTTCTTTCCTTGCTTGAGCGTTGCTTGAGCCATTCTAGAGTTTCCAAGGCAAAAACAATAGTTCAAGATTTGTTTCGTGGAAGTGTGTCTCATGTAACTACGTAAGATTTGCTAGATAATTTTCTGCTATTTTTTAAAACATGATTTGATTTGGCCCTTTTGTATATTTTTATGTGAGTAATCATACCTTTATCTCTCTGAATCTGAGTTAACTTACTGTTTAAGACTAGTTATCCTTCAAAATACATTCGAAGAATCTATTAAAGCTCCACTGGTAAAGATTGCAGTAGAAAACAAACAAAAATGTAAGTGATAATTCTTTTTCTTGAAATCTAAATTCAAAAGTTGGCTTTTTTTTCCCTGTGAGCAGGTGCTCCAAATGCGGCAAAAATTCCGAAGCCTCTTCCAAGATAGAAGACTTTTACGAGTTGGAGTTGAATGTAAAGGGATTGAAAAACGTGGATGAGAGCTTAGATGATTATCTTAGTGTGGAAGAGCTGCGTGGTGACAATCAGTATTTTTGTGAGTTGTGTAAAATGAGAGTTGATGCTAATCGCAGCATCAAGCTTCGAATCCTGCCTGATGTCCTTAATTTTCAGCTTAAGCGCTGTGTTTTTCTTCCCAAGGTACTTTATGTTTTACTTTTGGATTTGAAATATTGATATTTAGACTTTTAGATGGCCATAGTCTTACTTGTTGGTAGACTTAGCTTCCGGCTATATTTAGTTTCTCCAAATCTGAAGCTGTATGTTTTATGATATATTCATATATTGATATTTGTTAGTAGACTACAACAAAGAAGAAGATCACTTCTGCATTTGGCTTCCCTGGAGTATTGGATATGCAGCAAAGGCTGGCTGAACCCTCTCAAGAGAACTGGATATATGACTTGTCAGCTGTTTTGATCCACAAGGGAACTGCTGTGAACAGTGGTCATTATATTGCTCATATTAAGGATAAGAATACTGGGCAGTGGTGGGAGTTTGATGATGAGCATGTATCAAACTTAGGTCTTCACCCTCTTGGAGAAGGCTCTTCAAGTTCTGCTGCTAAAAGTGTTGACAGTGAGGCACCAGCTTGTGCTGAACAAAAGCAGGCTGTGTCCAATGGAAATCATGCAGATGATGTACTGCCACAATCTCTGAAAGCCATTCGTAATGGCCATTCAGAAATATTTTCTTCAAATGATGCATACATGCTGATGTACACTCTTAGGCGCACTGAGAAGATGGACAAGGAAATACCTATGGATATAGACGGTTGTGGGAGGTCATTGCATGACAATTCCCTTCCACCTCACCTTTTTGAAGGCATAAAGAATGAAAATGAATTATATCTTTCCCAGTGCGAAGAGTATAAATTGAAGAAAGAAACAAAGGTGAATCAGATCACAGAAAGAAGACAAGAGGTTAGATCAATTCTTTCTGAAGCTCCTGTCCAGTCTCTTGAAGAACCATTTTGCTGGCTTTCTAGTGAGTGGCTTCGACAGTGGGCTGACAATATCACTACAACGTAAGTTCAGTTTTCTATATCTTTGCTGTGGTTCCCGAGTTTCATTAAGTCACTCCTTTATTTTTGTTATTTTGTGCATAAATTCATGTCTACCACTCCAAGGATTTAGTTCTAACTATTGATCAGATAAGTTTCTTACTACTCACATCTACCACTTTTCTCTTGCGAATTCTAACCAAACGAGAAGATCAATTAATATCTGTTTTAATCTTGACAATTGATTTTTTTATACTGTTGTAATTGTTGTTAAGCTTTATTGTTATGTGTAATGTCCAGCAGTGTGTTAGATAATTCTCATATTCAATGCTCGCATGGAAAAGTCCCAGTTTCAAAAGTTGGCTTCATGAAGCGGTTGTCTGTTGAGGCTTGGAGCAAATTATTATCTAAGGTATCCGTTTGTCTATACTGCTTCACTTCAGTTATATTTGAAGTACTGTAGCAATGCATATCATAGGGACTCCGCTACACTAGTGTTCTCATCTTGCTATTATACATTTATTGTGGAAGAGTGACTTTTATTATAATAAACTCCATAAAGTTTGCTTAAATATACTAATATCTCCTTGTGTTTTACATAGCAAATCCAACCCTAGTCCCCATATTTCATTCTCCTAACCCCATTTTGCAAGATCTACAGTTTTCTCTCTCCATCCTATTCCTCATATTTTAATTCCCCAAATAAGATTCCCTTAAAAAAATACTATACTATAATATTGTCATATCAATTTCTACACATAAATACTAACAAAATAACTAACAAATAATAATAATATTATATTGATTCGGGAATCTCCATTTTAAAGGATACCATATGGGGAACTGTTGGGTTGCCATATTTCCCATTTCCATTCCTTATTTTGCCAAATTCCCTATTATAGGGAATGGTTGGCTTTGCTCTTAGTTTATACTCTATAGCTCAATGGGTTTGTCTTTGTTATACTGTGACCTCCCTACATATATTATTATGTGTTTTTTCATCAAAATTATTGACATGACGTGTTTGTAGACGTAATAAGCCTTGTCTGTTCGATTTTCTGCAGTCGTCATTATGAGACATTTTTTACAGCCTTCAAGTTTGGTGGAATTAGAAAAAATAAGATAAAACAAATTTCATTAAGTGGGAATAGCAGGAAAGTAAGAGCTAGAATTATAATTAAGGGATTTGATGCATACACTATCTGTCTGGTCCTAGTGGAAGGAAAATGAGTGCGTAGAGGGTATTTTTGTGAAAGAGGCAAAATATCCCTAACCAGTAGATAGAGATTAAAATTAAAATGGAGCCTTTCTGAAGCACACAAAAATAAGCTGAGAGTGATGAAACGTAGCTAACAATATGAAATCAGAACAAAGCTCTAAGTTACAGTCTTTCTATGTTTTGGCAAAAAGTCTAACTGTAATATATCAAGCTGCTCAGTGAGGTGTCTCACAAGTTGCCTTGCTTCTTGCCTTCTTTTTAATCATTTACTGCCCGGAGCTTGTATTTGAGCAAATATGCATCATGCAGTTACCTGGAGTTTCTATCTTAGCTGTGCTATGATTGCTAATATTTCAGTTAAATGTGTAAATTTCAGTATGGTGGAGGACCAACATTAACAAATGATGACTACTGCAAAGCTTGCCTTATTGATGTTGCACGATCTCTTGTCTGTGCCGATAGCTATAGGGATAGGAGGGCATCAATGAGAGAGCTTGCAAGTGATGTGCTTGCTGGAAAGTGCCTAGATGGAACACACTATGTATCGAAGACATGGTATGATATCAAAATCTTTCCTTGCTGTTAGAAATTTATTTAATTGCTTATACCTGACATTTAGGCGTGGCTTACGTAATCTATGCTCTGTTTTGAAAATCTACCTTACCGTTGTTACTTATGCAAGGCAATATTTTTTCATATAAAGTATAAATTCCTTTTCTTTGGCTTATTCAACAGGAAACAAATAAAACCCTCTATTAGGTTATGGCTCTTTTTACTTATTGTTTATTAACCTGAAAAAATATTGTTGTCCATGGCCCCTGGGTGTGAAATCTCATCTGTGAACCTAAAACATATTGTTAACTGCAAAACTGAATGGTTCATCTGGTCTTTCTGATATCATATGTAGACTGTAGTGAATGTGCAATAAGATGTTTTTGTAGGTTGCAGCAGTGGGTGAGAAGAAAAAATCTTGATGCACCAAGTGAAGCTGATGCAGGGCCAACACTTGCAATCAGGTGTCCTCATGGGGAATTGTTGCCTGAGGAATCACCTGGTGCTAAACGAGTATTGGTTCCTGACAATTTATGGCATTTCATTTGTGAGGATGCATCTGCTGTAAAACCCAACGATTGTTGCATGCCTTTTGATTCAAAGACTGCGCTGTGTCCTCAATGCTGTGATGAACTTTCTGAAGTTGCCTGCTTTGAGGATTCACTAAGGTCATTCACAAATTTTAGTTGTAAGCACGTAGATTTTGTATTTTTGAGCTTCATCGAATTTTCTTATTTGTGTTTGTGTCTGCTGCAGAACAGTGAAACTAAAACATCGACAAAATCACGAGAAGTTGGCTGCAGGAAAAGGTATTCCACTCTCCTTGAACTGTAAGTATTACTTGGTTCCATCATCATGGCTGGTGAAATGGAGAAACTATGTAAGTACAAGCGGCAAGAATGTTTCTTCATCAATAGAACCTGAAAGCCTTGATATTATCATTGATTCACTGAAATGTGAAAAGGTAACTCACTTCATTCTGAGTATTCCATTAGATTTTAGATCATAAAAATTGCTTGTTTTTTTTCTTATTTTTTCTCTACGCCACTTTAAGCTCTTCCTGAAAAAGAAGGTTTAGAAAATAAAAAAGAGAATGAAATACAAAATCCCCTCTTGGAGTTTAAGGTTTAGCTGGACTTTGTCTTTGACTGTTGTATTTTTTCATCTTTATGGTGCTCCACTATGAGATTCCATGAACTTGAACTTCATGTATGACAATTTGTAGCAGTTTTACTGAAATAAAGTTTTGGTGACTGATTCAGGACTTATCTGCTTTCTCTTTTTGCCATGTTTAGTGCTGAAATAATTTGTTTTGTAATAGTATTTTTTAGACTCACAATTTCATCACTTTTTTCAGCATTTAAGACTCTTGGAAAGACCTCCTTGTTTGGTTTCTAAGCGTGGCATTCTTTTCCAGAAAGGCTCTACTGTAAGTATGATGTATATTTCTATATATTTACAATATTGACTGAAATGTAGAGAACAGACAATTTTTGGTCACAAGTTTTAGTTTCATTCTAATTCTTATATTTTCACTTCTCCGAGAGTTATATTACGGGTAATTTACAGAAATGATAAAATATGTAATTTTTTTATAAATGACCAGCAAATGGTATTTAGTCAATTTTATTGCTAGTGCTCTGATATATATTTTTTTTGTGTTTTTCCTCTCTCCATACTGTGGATTTTAGACAGATGGGTTAACGATCATTACTGATAATGACTGGAACAACTTTTGTGAAGAGTGGGGTGGTACTAAGGAGAAGGGTATATCTGCAATTATTGAATCTTGTAACACGATCGAAAATATTTTGGTTTGTTCCAGTGAACAGACCACGACCAATGTGGAGCATTTGAATACTCAAGACGAAGTAAATGATGAGATAGAGACTAAAGATCCTATCGTCAGGACTTGTCCTGAGGTAATCTGAAGTAAATCTAGTTTTTGTTTGTAATGTGCAGTCAGTATTTTATTTTTCATGATGATTCTGATTATGGGGTTGCTCAATATTTTGCTAGATCTGTGAGGACTGCATTGGTGAAAGAGAAAGTTGTAAATTGATGGAAAAACTTAATTACGCAAATGAGGACATATACGTATCTCTTGTACGTGGCAAGGAGGCTCCAAAATCTATTCTGGAGTCATCTGAGACCACCACGGAGCCTGATCGCAGGGCCTCTAAGCGTTCTCGAAGGACTGGCTATGGGAATTCTGTTAATTTTAAAGTTTCTGGCTCTACATCAATTTACCAGTTGAAAATGATGATATGGGAATCACTGGGGGTAAGCTGCAATTTAAATACATGTGTGTCAAGTTTGTGATAGTTGTATATATTATCATTCTTTACTTCTTCTCTTCACAGATGTTATCATTTTAGATATATAAATAATTATGGTCACCTTGTCTTGGATGTTCCATTGTTTATATTTGTTCATTTATCATGTTAACTGGATGCTTGTAGATTAGATGGTTTATGCCAAGAGCATAAAAGTGCATGTGTATCAATGCAGGTAGTCAAGGAAAACCAGATACTTCATAAAGGTACTCGAGTACTTGATCAGGAAATTGCAACCCTTGCTGACTTGAATATATTTCCGGGAGATAAGCTTTGGGTTCAAGATTCCGAAATTCATGAACATAGAGATATTGCTGGTAATTCATTATCACAATGCTTCAATTTTCAGTAAGTATTTCAAAATAAAGGGGTACTTTGAGTGCAAGCCCCTGGGATCTTCATAGGCTGAATACGTGATTAGACTGCTTTGCACATTGAAATTTCGTCTTTGAATGCAACACTCTGTTGTCTGAAAATTTTGCAAATAAGGAAGCACAAAACCATACATGTAGGTGTGAACTGGTGATTCAGTTTGGTGGATGGTATACTACACATGCTTATTAGGTATATGCGTGTTTCTGAATGAAAACATGCATTAATAAAAATTGATATGACCAGCAACCGACATTGAGAATGTTATTTGGATTAACACACTGTATGCCAATATGTGAGTGCATTCTTTTTTATTTGCTTACTTCAAGTGTAGATCTCAGTTTCTATTGTAATTGTCTACCTGCTTTGGTTTTCATCATGTAAAGATGAATCAAGTTTTTCGTTACTCTCTTACTTGTAGATGAAGTCATTATAGCAAGGAACTTTCTAGTCTGCCTCTTTGTAGAAGAGCCTCAAATCCTATAATGATGCTCTCGTGGTTCTAGATCTTGTAGTTGATTTTGTGATTTACGCTCATAGCGTGCAGATTGTATTCCTCTGTTAGCTTATTTTTTTTATCCAAGAAGGGCAAAGAATAATAAATAGATCTCAGGAGGGTTTTTTTGTGCTGATTTTCTTGTATCTTACTGTTAAACAGATGAGCTTGCTGATGAGAAAACGAGCACACAGGAAGCTGAGGGAGGGTTTCGGGGGACACTTTTGACTGCAAATGTTTCATCTCAATCTGTTCAAGATGTTTGCTCGAAATAGTCTCCCCACATTTCATATCCACAATTTTGTACATGGCAATTCAGGAATGGAACACAACTTCAATCTTAGACTTGCCTATATCAGGTAATTTTCTTCAATTTTTTTTTGTATTTTCTTAATTTTGGATACATTTTGGTTTTTGTAGAAATTTCAAGTACTTAATGGTCGTATCTTGGTAGTATATTCTTAAGACAGGATGGGTTGGATTCGGATTAGTCAGTGATTCAAAATGTTGTTTTTTCTTGTTGGAATGAAATTATTTGGTGTACAGACTTAGTTGCAGGGTTCGATGACATTTTTGCCTCTTTTTTTAAAAATTTCTCTCCTTCTCAGTCTGAAGTTTGAAACTTACTCATATCCAATTTGTTTGTGTTTAGGTCTTCTCAATTACTGTTGTTTAGGCTTCATAGCTCCAATAAGTCACCTGTGGCTTCATCTACTAAGCCATGAACAAAAGAATCATGTTCTTTGCTTAGATCTTTTTGTTTCGTTGTGTGTATTGTTGTTTTCGTTTTAACAATATATAAATATGATGGAATATTGACATATTTTCTATTCAGGTTAGTCGCAAGGCTCTACTCTTATTGAAAGAATTCTTGTTTCTTTAGATTTCATACAATTTCTGATAATTTTGTTGGTAGGAACTTGAGTTAATCCCTGATATCTCTTTTTGTTTCTGCTATTGAGCAAGTTCTTATTCCTTTCGGCGCGTGATTTCGTTTTCTGCGATTTTTTTTTACAGGAGTTAGGTTGACGGCTGTATGCTGTGGTTTTGTTGTGCATAAATCAGCGGATTATAATTTGTCACCTAAATATTTTGTAACAATATAATGAAGATATGTAATGGGATGTTTAAACTTAGTGCATCCTTTGTTGATTGATGCAATGCAAGATTTTGAGTTGGTTACTATCCATATTTTAAACTTTTAAACTGTGTCGTGTTGTTTCATTCTTTTAGGCCTTGTTTGGATGGTTTTTTTTATGGTATAGTATGGTTTAATTCAAATTATCTTGTTTGATTGCTTAGTTCTTTTTCATGGTATGATTTTTTCATGTTCTTTTCATGGTTTCAAGTACCATGAAAATAGAACTGGTGTGTTAAGGTAGACTAGCTACAATTAACCTCTAGAAGGGTAACTGTGCACTTATCAAATTGTACTTTGAGATTAGCTACTTCCAATTTAGGCTTCTCAGCACATCATTATAGAGTAGGCGTATTTTAGAAATTTTCTTACTGACACAGGTTAGATGACTTCATTTTTATTTTATCAATAGATAACTAAAAATTTTAGGATACTCTAAAAATTTGTTTATTCAGAAAAAAACGCTTTTAGATAATTACAGGAATAAAATGTAATCTTTTTAAAAATAGTTGTCTACTCAACATATCATTTATTGCAATTTCGAAGAACTAAGAAATGAGGTGCTGCTTATTCTAAGAACAATTAATGGGACTATAATTTGGTTTAATAAAAAAGTTGACTAAGATATTGTTACATGTTTTACTTTTAAAGCATGTTTAAACAAAAAAAAGATGGTAAAACCCCTACATTGGACTTTGGACGTATAATAGTATTGAATCGAAGTAGATTTTGTCTCACAATCCAATCATTAAAGAATTTTTGTTATTAGATGGCTTAATACATCTATATCCCACTGAACTTATTCAAAAAAGGTTGTTACCATCCCGAATTTTGAAATGTGACAGATAGTTCCATATACTTGTTTAAAACGTATCACTTTACCCCCTTATGTTGACCTGGTTTGTTACGTGGATGATCATTAAAATACACGCGTGTGAAGTATGTTGGTGGAATAGAAAATGAATAAAAAAATCCCTAACATTCTAATTATTACAATTCAAAATCCTTAATATATGTTCTTCATCTTCTTCAAAATTTCATCTCTATTCTAAATATTTTCTTCAATTAATTATAATACTGTATCGATTCTTGGCTCATCGTTTTCATCTTCTTGTTCTTGAAACCGATATTTTTACGAGGGGGTAAATTGATGCGTTTAGACAAGTACAAGGGGCTATTTATCACATTTCAATGTTCAGAAGTTCAAGGTGACAACAACCTTTTTTGAACAAGCTCAGGGGAGTGTGGATGCATTAAGTCATATTAGATTAACCATATACTATGCATGTGTATATCATCAAATGATTCAAGTCTTGGATAAACGCATTTGAATGATCTTATTGACGATCTTTTACTCAACCACCACTTATGTATAGAATTTCTACATAAAATGAAATGAATAATACTATCAAGTTTTTCTTAGAGGTTTCAAAGACTTTTTTAATATTGCTCTTTCACAAAATAATGCGTAACAGTAATCCACGTATACCTTTGCATGTGATCCATTCAGTTGGTATAAAAAAACAATTCATCAATTTTAATTTTTCCTCTTCATTGCAGACTTGAGTAATTATGAATTTTAGACCATTAATGGAGCAGCAAACCGCTAAACTAAAGTGCTGTTTCAAAAATAGAAAAAGAAAGCCGTTGTCATTGAAAGTTTGATCATCGTCCATACAATATGGCATATAAAAACGACAATAAAATTGCAATAAATAGAAAATTAGTATTAGTTGGTTAGATCCATCGTTTCCTGGTATTATGGGCTCCTCTAAACCACCTGTCCCAGTTTACATTAGCCGGCCCTCTACTCCTGCATTTGTTACTTGTCAGTTATTACACTCCGTCAATTATATACTTCCAAATGCTTAATCAACAATTACCATGGAAGCAGCGGATCAGGAACCGACTCTACGCTTGAAATCACTCTGCATTCACATCTTCTTATCAATATCTCACGATAACAAAATTAAATTTGGGGGAATTTGATTTTGATCTGCTGCTTACTCTTTGCATACGGTGGAGGATTCGCCTAACGATTCCAGCTGCTCTAATTCTTCCTGTACAAGGACGATAACGGAATTACAAACTGATTAAGAATTTGGAAGCAAAAGAAAAATGGAAAACCTGGAGAAAATTGATCTCGTTTTGAAGATTGGAAATGGCAGCCGTTAGCCTGTGTTTTCCGAATAGACCATTGGATTGTGTGCGATTACGAAGGCTTGCGGTTGTTGAATCTAGCGGCTGTTCGGCAACCGACGACGGAGTTGACGGAAGCTGGTTGTCGATCGCCGTCGCCGATGAATCGGACTCGGATTCCATAATTAGTATAGAGGGAAAGGGATTGGTGAGGAGGGAAAAAATAGTGCAAGAGTTGTTGGGTTATAACGACACGTAAGCATTAATTATTGATGAGAAGTGCAGAGGCGACAACTGCTTTTAATTTTTTAAAAAGCTGACAGTCAAAATAGACTGTGCCGACGTGTGATGCAGACATTGAAATATAATCTTGTTTATTCAGTTGAAGTGTTTTATTCTATTTGAAAAATTACATAAGAAACAGTACACGTGTAAAACATCTTTCAATGCATGTATTACTTTTGCCCTACTAATATTTCTTGAATCAGTACCATCCGGTTCAATTATAAACTGGCTGATTTTACTTTTAGTATGATAGATAAGAAACAGGGGTTTACGGGTTTAGAAGATTAATTTGTACATAGCCATTTCAAAAAGATTAATGACAAAATGGAACGCCAAAATGCATTTATATGAATTATGATACATATAATTTGCATCCGTATTATAAATATATTATATCTAATTTTTTTTATAAGAATTTCAAATAAAATTTATCCGTTAAACTTTGATTCATCCAATAATATCATGTATTAATAATAGATCCACAAATTTAATATCTAGCTATCCTAACATTATTTTGAACCACATCAATACATGTTTCGTAGATCGTTTAAAGATTCAATGCATTGTATTAGTTATATTTTATTGGGCTTTGATACATGTTTTATTAAACAATAAATTAACTTTTGTAATCACGTATAAATAAATTTGATTAGACCTTGAGCTATAGTTTTGTAATATTGTGAATTGGATTTATATCTTCAGAGAATATGACATTGACACCGACTTTGTAGTTCTACCTAAGAGCCAAAATTACAGTCAATTCAACATTAGCATTAAAATAAATAGCTACTGAATAAGTCGATTCAACCTGTATATTAATAAATTTAAACATTATAATATTATGTATTTAATATATAGATTATTATAACTATTTATACGAAGTAAGATTTTGCTGTCTTAAATAATTTACGATATTCAAATCGCAAATAACTTATCCAATAATATCAGAACTCCCCCTAAATATTTTATTTGTCAATTGAAAGATGCCAAGTCAGAATATGCCTGCCATAGTTTTATTTTTGTATATGAACAAGTCTAATTATAAATCCTGTCAGTTTAATAGTTGTAGTTTATGGTAATGGTTGTGTGTATTTATTTTGATGTCGGCTGTAATATTGTTTCTAAAAAAACTAGAATTATTTAACTGCTTTAGTCAAATATTTGAATAAGTTACAAAATATTGAATTATCCACACATATTAAAATCTCAGAAAAAGAACTCGTACGAATTATAACGTAGATTTTACTATATAAAATTTTCGGTACCCGTGATTTTATCATTAAGTGATCCATAGTGCATTAACTTGTTCATACTATAAAGGTTTTAGATTCCAATCACAAATTCTGCAGCGGGTTGATGAAACTGAGCTTAATAAACCTTGAATGAATTGTGTCTTTTGAACGTCCATTCCACGGACCATTTTCAGTTTCAGCATCAAAACATATACATAAGTTTGTATTTAATGGGGTTTATTGGTTTTAATTTGACTATTTTTATAATTGCTCAATATTAATGGCCATACTTTTACAATGGTTATTTTGATTTGAGAAGGACTTTTTTAGCTCCACGCAGGGCTGCCTTTTGTGAGCAAACTATTTAGT
>CATIWQ010641280.1:0-55247 GCA_949673415.1 Euphorbia schlechtendalii
CCCGAATCTCTGTGTCTTGGTGGGCCGTCCCCCGGACGTTAAGCTTCACAGGACTCTAATTCCTGGAAAGAGCTAATCCAGGTGGCGACTCCACACTGAGAGACGGCGGATTCGGGTTCGAACCGATCTTAAATGTTTTCGTCTTTCTCTCCTTCAAACCTTTTTTCCGGGTCCCAGACCCGGTGCTTTTCCTTCATCTTTTTTCAAAACACCCCGGTGGACCGCGCCTATAATTTCCGCGCGCTCTCGGCCCACCGCTCCATGTCGTCCGCTCACAGATAGCTAAAGACCTAGACTCTTAAATGAAGGCTGACATATGCAAAGTCCTTAAAGAGGAATAGCACACCTTCTCATGGGACAATAAAGACATACCAGGCATCCTTACAGAGGTCATCACACATAAACTCAACCTCCACCTTGATGCCGACCCGGTCAAACAAAAGAAGAGAAACTATGCCCCCGAGAGACAAAAGGCGATTGAAGTAGAGATAAAGAAGCTTATTGAAGCAGGTCACATCAGAATAGTTCGTTACCCAGATTGGCTTGCAAATGTATTTCTAGTAAAGAAGGCTAATGGCTCGTGGAGAATGTGCATTGATTTCACTGATCTTAACAAAGCCACACCAAAGGATAGTTTACCACTCCCCAGCATTGACCAATTGGTTGACGCAACTGCTGGCTTCGCTATCTATTCATTCCTGGAAGCCAAGTCAGGCTACCACCAGATCGCTATGCACCCGGATGTTCAAGAAAAGACGAATTTCATCACTCACAATGGAAACTACTACTATACGGTTATGCCGTTTGGCCTAAAAAATGCTGGAGCAACATACCAATGCCTGGTGACTGACATGTTTAAAACTATGATTGGACACATGGTCGAAGTCTATGTGGATGACATGATCATTAAAAGCAGGAGAAAAGAAACCCACGTGGAAGACATTCAGGCCGTCTTCAAAATATTGCAAAAATACAACTCCGGCTAAACCCGAAGAAATGCACTTTCAGAGTTGAAGGGGGCAAGTTCTTGGAATATCTCATATCTCAAAGGTGAATTGAAGCAAACCCTGAAAAGATTTAGGCAATCATAAGTATACAACAACCAAATACACTCCAAGATGTTTAAAGGCTCAACATCCGGATCAATGCACTAGGGTGGTTCATCTCTTTCTCGGCCAAGAAATGCCTACCGTTCCATAAAGCCATCAAATGAGACTAGTCGTTCAAATGGAATGAAGTCTACCAAGAAGCCTTTGATGGCATCAAGGCATTACTTAGATATTCACCATTACTAAATTGGCCTGAAAAAGGTGAAAAACTATACATGTACTTAGCAGTGACTGACGAAGCGGTCGGTTCAGTATTGGTGAAGGAAGATGAAGGCGGACAACAACCAGTCTACTATACTAGCAAAACATTAAGAGAGGCCGAAATAATATAATCGTGAATCAAGAAGTTGGCATTAGCTACCATCCATCTTCGCCCATTCTTCCAGGGGTACACGGGGGTTGTAAGAACAAGCTACCCGTTGAAGAAAGTCTTGCAAAGGCCTGAAACGTCAAGACGACTAACTGAGTAGGTTGTCCGCTTGGGCGAATTCGATATAAGGTTTGAAGCCCATAAAGCCCTCAAAACACAAGTGTTGGCAGACTTTGTGACCAAATTCGCAAGACTTAATCTAGAGGACGTAAAAAAAACCGAAGAATAGACTGTATACATAGATGGAGACTCGTCATTAGAGGGAGCAGGAATAGGAGTTGTGATCAATGAGCCAAAGAAAATTAATTTCACTCACACAGCTAAACTCGCCTATCCAGCTACAAACAACGTGGCAGAGTACAAAGCGGTGATCAAAGGACTCGAGCTCATACGAGAAATTTCTCCAGACTACGTAAGAATCAGGAGTGATTCAAAACTTGTATCAAACCAAATCAAAAAGAACTTTGCCACCAAAGAGGCTGGAATGATGAAGTATCTTGAAAAGGTAAGAAGGTTGACTACTAAGATAAAATCCAAGGGAACTGCTTGGAAAGTAGAACACATATCCCAAATGGAAAATAAAGAGGTAGACCGACTCGCAAAAGCCACCTCATTAAAAGACTACTGGAAATCACTTCAGTGCCCATTCGAAGTCATCCATACTCATTCAAATAAGATAAAGGACGTCATGCTCTTAGAACAAGAAGAGCTCGGATGGATGAAGCCAATCATTGATTACTTGGCACATGATCTACTACCAACTGACAAATATGAAGCGGTAAAAATAATGAGACAATCTTCAATGCACGTGGTTATTAACAACCAACTCTACCAATGTTCCCATACAGACGCGTGGCTTAGGTGTGTTACACCTGAAGCCGGCTGATACATCATTACCGAAATGCATAAAGGAGCATGTGGATCACATTAACCGGCTGAAACCCTCATCCGTTGCATGAAACTTTTTGGTTATTATTGGCCATCTATGAATTTTGACACCGGAGAATATGTCCAGACTTTCCATCTATGCCAAATTCATGTGAGGAAATCCCACATCCCCCATTCCATGCAAAAACCGATATACACCGGTTGGCCATTCTCAACATGGGGAATCGACATAGCTAGACCAATGCCCATAGCAATCTAGTTGAAAAAGTTCATCCTCGTGGCGATAGATCATTTCTCCAAATGGGTGGAGGCACTTGCTGTAAGTACTATTACCCTAAAACGGGTCATTAACTTTTTATGGTACCACATCATCATTCGTTTCGGTGTACCACAAAAGATCACTTCAGATAATGGGTCACAATTCATAGCGGTAGAATTCAAAAACTTCTACCATGATCTAAAAATCGAGCAACACTTCTCATCCATTGCTCATCCACAAACTAATGGCCAAACGGAAGTTACCAACAAAACGCTTGGCGAAGGTCTCAAAAGGCGGCCTGAAGGAAGAAAAGGGGTATGGGATGAAGAACTTAACAATGTGTTGTGGTCATACAAGATAACCCCTTGCAAACCAACTGGAGAAACACCATTCATGCTAGAGTCGAGGAGGATATACCGGTTTAGATTGGAGATCTGTCAGATCTGGTCCAATTCTACAATAAGGAGCAAAACCACATTAACTTACTCCATCACTTGGATAACTTAGAAGAAAGGAACGAACGGGCTTGCATCCTAATGGTAGAGTACAAAGCTAAGATTGCAAAATACCATGACAAAAGAGTCAAACAAGTACGGCTCAGAGAAGGAGACTTAGTCCTAAGAGACTCAGCTACTTCGCAAAAGTCGGAAGGGAAAGGTAAGTTAAGAGCCAACTAGGAAGGCCCCTACCTAGTTGATGAAGTCATTAGACCTGCTACCTATAAATTGAAAGAGATGAATGGGAAAAATTTGCCAAGGACTTGGAACATAGCATCTCTCAAAAAGTACTTCAGTAAATAATGAGCCAAATATTGGGCTAACGGACGGTGCATTCTTTCAGAGATTGGCACCCATCCCTTGATAAATAATGAGCCAAATGATGGGCTAATGGATGGTGCATTCTTTTAGAGATTGGCACCCGTCCCCTAATATATAAAAGATGGATAACAGGCTAATGAATACCGGCCTAATGTTTTATCCCTTTTTAATGAAAAAGGCGTGTATTTTTTGTGCAATTTAGTAGTGCTGATCAAACTATTTGAAATTCACTCGTATCTTGCAAAAAAGTTCTCAAGGAACAATATAGCCTACAGGGAAAATTTCCTCAAAGGGACGGTTGAGCACATGGGCTTCGCCCACCCGACTCCCACTATATACTACGTGGCTCAGTACGGTAGTCGATTTAGCTTATTTTACAAATTTAAAAGATGGCTCGCTTTAACTTTGTTATTTTTCACTCTTGTTTGATAAAAGCATGAAATATATAAAAGTAATGCAACAAAAAAAATGAAAATAATAGTAGTCAAGAAGCAGAAATTATATTATAAGTACTGGTCATCAAAGGACTAAATTGCCTCAAAGGGCTTAGAAAAATATTCGCCACACGGGCTCAAAAATTACAAATTGCAAAAGAAAAATTGCTAAGACTACTAAGGAGGAGGAGGCGAAGTGTTAGCACATGGCTCTTCAATATTTCCATCCGGAGGGAGAACGGACTCCTCGCCACCCGGAGTGCCCCTATTGGCCTCTTGATTAGCAGCCACTTGGCGCTCTTTTTCTCTTTAATGCTTGTCAAAGTCTTCATAACTTGGGAAGTCAATATCCATAACCAAGTCATCCGGTATGTCCGGATGAAGTTCTTGACTTGCGAGCAGTACCCTCTCACCATACAACTAGCCGCATTCTAAAAGCCGGTTGGTGATTACTTCCACCGCTGCCTTGGCATTCTTCCTTTACTCCCCCACCTTGGCTAAACTTAGCTTTAGATCTGAGATTTTAGTAGCCACCTCCTTAGCTTCTTTCTCAGCCTTCTCCTTGGCAAGCTCAGCAGCGGCAGCCTTAGCCTCCATATCCTTGACTTGGGATACAGCCGGTTGGTACTTCATTTCAAATCGTTAGTCCTTGTGATCTCGCTCGATCAGCTCACTCATCCTCGACATCACCTAAAAACAAAATTATTTAGATCAAACTGGGTGATAAGAGTTCACAGAGTTGGCCATATTAAAACTACTTACTAAAGTAAGGTCTTGAAAAAGGATGGTTGACAAGACGGCAGCCACCTCTTCCTTCAATTTTTCCTCATATTTTGGAAGAGGAAAACAACTCTTAAGAAGGGATTGGACCCTGAGATCCCCGTAATCGACATCCGGTGCCTTCCTCACAAATACGTCCACCAAAATTTATTGTGGTGGAGCTTGACTTTGAAACCCTGGGACTACCTCATCCACCTAAGAGATAGGACAATATGAATGATGGCTCAACTAGAAAGGATTAGATACAAGAATGGTAAAAGAACAAGGCATGCTAATACCGAAGAAGTTTTTTACTTCTTTGTGGCTGGTTGGCTTGATCTTCCTACCTCTGGCCGGGTTGATTCACCCACCTTAAAAGCGACCAGCTTGGTCCGTTTATTGCTCATGGACTTTTTCTTGGCAGCTAAAAGATCAGTAGTAATTTGTTCAGGAGCTGACATTCCTAAAGAAATAAAAAGAAAACAAAGGAAAGATTGGGAGCAAATACCGGTTGGTGGTTCATGAGTCTGCAGATAAATGACTTCATTTGGCACTAAGTCACGAGTAATCAAGTGATGCCCTTGAATTGCTGCCCATGTGGTGGTATTCAACCTCCACATATTTGGTCTCAACCCTTTAAAGAATTCTACCCTAGGATCATGGACCCAGCGGGCTTTGCTAGAAACATTGGTCGGCTTCTCACTTGACCACTCAGTTGGGAAGGTGGGGTAGTTCTCATCTATTTGGATATAAAACCAAAACTCCTTAAAATTATGCTTCAAATCCGGTCTTCCAAAAAATTTATAAAACCTAGACCCGGGTGTCTTGGTGAATTGGTAATGGTCATCCCCCTTGTTCTTTTTAATGCTACACAGTTTCCTGAAAAACATGGGGGTGAAGTCGAAGCCGACGTCAATGCAGAGTTGATAATGGCTCATCAAGTCCGCCCACGCATTAGGGTGAAGCTCAGTAGGGCATATCCCCCAAATTATTAGCAAGTCACAGATTGATCCGGGTAAAGGATATTTGAAGCCGTTTCGCAATGTGTCCAAATACACACTAAAATGGCCGTGCGGAGGGGCATTCACCCTTTGGTTCTCTAACGGGAGTAAGACATGGTACTTTTGAAGCCAATCAAACATCACCACCTCGTGAGATATATGAAACTCATGCACCATTGACACCCCAAGGTGTCATTTTCCTCCTTCTCACAGGAGCCACTAACGAAGAGGCTCCCTCACATGAGCGGGAACATGGCAGTGCTTGATCATCGGCACCAACTATCGGGTCATCCATAACATTCTCCCCTTGCAAAGACGGTTTTGGCTTGGATATCTCCATCCATCACCCGGATGACTCCCCACTTCTGGCATCGCTCATGCCCTCAAATTTGGATGCATCACCCCTTAGTTAGTCTGAAAAAGTATTTTCAGAGGCCATCACTCGGTTTGCTATCGTCTTTAACTTAACATGTTTAAGCTTTGGTGAGTTAGTGGTATTTAGAGGTTTTTTCAAATATTTGTTAAACATGTGTTCATCCATCCATCTCCACCTCTCTCTATCACTACTACTATTACTATTATTAGAATCATAATCGGATGGGTGAGGCTGAAACTTTGTTATCTCCATGATTTGGTCCTAAAGGTACAAACAAGGAATCTAAGATTTAAAAAAACTTCTTAAATATATTTTTGGGGGGGAAACAGCAAGATTCAACAAACCCTATTAACTTTGGATTAAAATACACAGAAAATGAAGAACACGAAGAACAAAATGGAAAAATTGCAAAAGCCAAACTATGCAAAACTCATAGGGCAAATCACGAACAGAACAATGCAAAGTAACAAATAACAAAAATAAAGCGCACACAAGAAATTAAATCTTACTTGAGAAAGATGATTAGCTGATTGAAGAACAAGAAGAAAAGATGGGAAAAATTGCTTGAAATAGCCGAAAAAGCTCTGAAGAGAAATTTTGAGTAAACAGTGAGAATGAGTAAAATCATGTATTTATAGGGAAAGTTGGACGCTTGAGACAATGGTTGAAATCTACACCTTTGGAATTAGGGCGCGTGCATCCTCATCAACGGCTCAGATATCATCCATGAGATAGCTGTAACTGACCCAAGAGAATACCAACCCACTCATTTGAACCACTTTGAATTTCAAATGACACGATTGGAAATTTTGAATTCCAAACTGAAACTTTTGCATTATAAATTCAATTGACACTGTTGTATTTAACCAGTTAAAGAAAACCTATAAGGACTTCCCCTCACTTATGAGAGGGCTTCTCATAACCCGGTATATGTTGATTAGCCGGTATATGTTACCATCTGGATGAGTTCAAGTCCAATTACATCACATCACGATGGTTCGCCCACCCGGTTAGTGGCAAGCTAATGCATCATAGTATGAAGATGCATCATGATAGTCTGATATTCATTATCCATCTGGCAAGTCAACTCCATTTACTGGATGGCGACACGATCCGATCGAGGAGGTGAAAAGGCCAAGCAACATGAACCAATAATTGGCTACCTAAATCATTAGTGGTTGTCTACATCACTAGTGGATGCCCACACCACTAATGGATGCTTACATCACCAAGGCCCATCCACTTCCTATATAAAGACATCAAATACATAACAAAGGTACACACAATTTCTCACTCTCTTCCTCATTTTACTTTCTACCTCCTCTTTTAATTCCGTTGTTAACTTAGGCATCGGAGAGGCTACGCCGGTCACACGGCTAGCCCCCATAGTCACCTCCTTTCATCTTTCAGATTCGGACCATCGTGACGGAAGACATGATCAACAACTTGAAAGTAAGCGCGTGAGCGACACTTCCTCGGACCAAACTTTCAACAGGGTGTTGGGTCATTCTTTGGTACAAAGGCCCTGGTGTGAATGTTGGCTGGATGGGTTATCCCTTAAAGAATTGCTTACCAGATTGCTGCTGGAAAGGATTGGCAAAGTTGAATCCCGGCAGACCAATTTGGTTTTGGTTCTAACTTTATCCTGCCCCAAATTGGTGAAAGGTAATAGGAGTAGGGGTCAATGTGTGAGGTGGGAGGTTCCCCTGTCGGATTTACATTGTTAAGGGTGACCTCCAAGTTGGACACTACATTCTAGGCCCTCCCAACATGATGGTGAATGAGTGATGCTAGCTGTTCGCTGTTGGCAAAGGCATTCAAGGCAGCTGCAATCTCAACGCTCACCAATGACCATTGACAATTTTATCCCATAAGGACAAGATGATCTTCCCTTATGCCTTCTTCTAGTAGATTGGCCATAATAGTATGTTGAACTAAATCTGAGTCTGAACCTGAGTCCTCACTTGAATCAATGTATGGAACCCTCTCCAGATTGGCCACAATTGGGGAAACGCGGACTAGGTGGCGACCAGGCCTTGTTCGCCACTTTTCCACTGATAAGTTTAATCGCAAGATTTGGCTATACATATCAACAGCGCCAAAAACTTGTCCCACAAAATATAGGTGTTGTCAGTACCTCTTATCAAATAGAAAAATGATAATAACTGCAAGTATACAGTTACGATGTAGTTTTAAAAGATATCGATCCCACAGGGAAGGACTAGCCCTTAAGATCAACAAGCGAAAACGGTATAAAGAAAATAAAATATTTTTGGATTTTAGTTGGGAGGAATTGGAATGATGGATGGATAGACAAAATGTATGAAAGATTAGAGGAAATAAAAGTATAGATTTTCCTACGAAATAAGTATAGTAAAGAAAGCATGCAAGTTCAATAAAGTTATTACGGTCACTAGACTAATTTAACATAATCGGTTCTAGACACTCAGATATTCAATTATTCACCGCTGAGCAACACATGAAATGACTTTTCTATGTCTAGCATAAACGAGTTAAGACAATTATATAAACCTGGACAACGTCAATACTATGCTTAATACGGGTCGCTCTCACATAGCCACATTTAGTAAGTTACCATTCCAAAAATGTTGGCTCACTAAACAGCGTTATAATCACAAATCCAGTGATTATACACAATCTCGTTAACCCCGAAACTACTCTTAAAGTTAACTCAAATGCATATAACTTGATTAATATAAAAGACTCAACACAAAATACGCATTATGACACATAGACATATCATAAACTTCAAAATAGAAAGTATAAGTAGAAAGGAAAGCAAAGTTGTAAGGTATGCAAGTGAAAGCTAAAGTTGATCAAACCGTATCCACTCTTTAATGGGAGTTGTCAATTCCTGCAATTCCTACGTCTGCTTTAAATTCGGTCTCAGCCCGTACAGAACCTCCGCTAGGATGCTATTCTTTATGAATATCGAATAAACGAATGTCGAAGAACGAAAACTTTTATTAATAAGTGCTTTGCAATTACACTCATACAACAAACGCTCGAATATGTAGAGAAATCTAGTGATCAAAATAGGGATTCGAATCACTTAAACATTTTCTCACTAACACTTATGAACGTAGCGAAAACTAAACATTTTTACTCTTTATCTATGAATACACATGCACTATAACACACACATAATCACTCTCAATCCATTCCCACAAAATTGGTGAGTTTGGAGCCCTGTTTATAGAGTTCGACGGGTTGCGTCTATCCATACGAAGAGTCATGTCCATTGGTGAAAGATTACATCTCTTCATTGTGATTGGTTGAGAAGCTTTGATCTAATCCACAATTAATAGACACCTTTTCATGATTGGTTGACTCCTAATAAGTGTCTTTTCATTGTTAGTTGATGTTTATTGATGGCGGTTAATCATACTTATCTGGCGGTTGATAGTTAAGAAGATAAAACCAAAAAACCATGCAAGTCGCGACCGCGATATGTGAGTCGTGACAGTGAATCTTTAATTGGCAGACTTCTGTTTCCGAAGTGAACAAGTCACGACCGCGAATGATTGTCACGGTCGTGAATTGAGTTTTTCTTTAGAAATCTCCTTGTAACTTCATCGATCTTCAATAGCTTCAATCCTAAGGCAAATCTTTAAGTTTCACGCATCTTTTTGCACCATTTTCACTCTTTTTTCATAGAATTCCACTTTTGATCATTTGACTCCCAAGATTTACCTAGTATCTGAATTTGCGTCAAAAACAACTACATACCATGTGAAATCTTTTATATGAAGTATAAAAATGACTAAAATTATAGTGTTTATTGTGTAAAATTATAATGATAATAAGTGTAATCATACACTTATCAGGCCTCTTCCTAGCTAAGATATAAAAGCAGAAGATCAGACCATGTATGTAAGTTTCTTGACATGACTCTTGATGCGAGAAATGCACGAGATATTTAATGTTATGGCTGCATTCACAAAGGGTTAGCATGCCATGATGTGAAATAACATGTATGTCAATCCATTTGAAACAAACCGGTTAGTCGATAAGTAAAGATGAAAACATATAAAGGTGAAAATCTAACAACGGGGGTTGGATTTGAGATTTGTACAATGTCTGTGTGACTCGTGAGATGACCAAGTTACCGTGTGGTAATAGGTAAATAGTTTGACGTGATATCTATGTGATGTTGAGGGTCGTGTTTATCAATCCACTTAGAATATACAGGTCATTTACCGTAATACCCTTGTGGTAGTAGGCTTGGGGTTGAGGTGTGACTCGTATTGTGCCAATCCATTTGGAACAAAATAGGTTGACTTCTGTGATAGTCGTGTGGTAAAGCGTGACTTATATGTGGCAATCCATTTGGAACAAATAGGTTGCTAACCGTAATACCTGCATGGTAAATAGCTCTTGTTGTGATTTGTATTTGCCAATCCGCTTGGAACAAACAGGTTGATTGTCGTAATACCCGCATGGTAAAAAGCTGATGTTATGATTTATGTTTGCCAATCCTCTTAGAACAAACAGGTTGATTGCTGTAATACTCGTGTGGTAAAAGGCTGAGGTTGTGATTTGTGGTTGTGAATCCTCTTGGAACAAATAGGTTGATTGCCGTAATACTCGTGTGGTAAAAGGGTGAGGTTGTGATTTGTGTTTGCCAATCCGCTTAGAATAAATAGGTTGATTGCCATAATACTCGTGTGGTAAAAGGATGAGGTTGTGATTTGTGTTTGCCAATCCGCTTGGACCAAATGGGTTGATTTCCATAATACTCATGTGGTAAAAGGTTGAGGTTGTGATTTGTGTTTGCCAATTTGTTTGGAACAAACAGGTTGATTGCCTTAATACTCGTGTGGTAAAAGGCTGAGGTTGTGATTTGTGTTTGCCAATCCGCTTGGAACAAATAGGGTATGGTTTCCTATTACCTGTGGGGTAATAGGCTTTTTGAGAATTCGCAATTGTGCCTCTTTCTCATGTCATGAGGTGGCTTTGTTCAGCTTCCACCCAATTGCGCAAGTTTGGGTAAATAGTGCATTGTACCATCTGACTATTAGTATGGTGGGTTTGTTACCTCGAATGGGCAGAGGTTTGGGTGCTAAGCGAGCATCGCTATAACCAAGGATGATCCTATCCTAGGTGATGTTGTCTTATCGCATCATCTAATTCTAGGTTCTAGTTCGGGTAGAACAGTGTGTTATACCCTAGGCTTAGAAGTCCATGATTCTAAGCGGACAAAGGTTTAAGTGCTTAGTAAGCACTTGTTTGATCCTGGGTAGGTATTTGCCCCGTTTGGGCTTTTTAGTGTGTACAATTGCCCCCGGAGGGCTGTGAGTTAGATGTCGAGTGAATATCTCAAAGATGATGTGTAGCATATATTATTGCCCCTTGTGGGTTAAGTGTCAGATGTCAAGTGGACATCGCGTAGTAAAAGGATGGTATGTTTGCCATGTGCAACAAATAGCGGGATGTTAAGTGGACAACTCACTAAAAAGGGGTAACTGATGTCCCTAAGTTGTTTTATGTTATCCTAGTGTGACACAATCTATAGTTTCAACTGTGCCTAAGTGTGTTTGATATTGGTTTGGTATCATGATATGTACATGAGTGTGTGTGTTCTAGTGTTTGCACAAAAATTCATGGTCAGTATGACATTTGTTCAGTGACAATTTGAAAGCAATATATATATAGCAGATAGCATGCAACGTCCAATCTTCCAACCATAAAACTCCAACGTGTAGGTTTTTTGGTTATTCTCTATCCTAAGTTTGGTTCATCTTAGTACCATGAAGATACTAAGGAACGCACCTACAGAAATATAATGTATGATCACGTGTTGGGTAACACCATAGGGAAAATGCCTATTGTTTATTTACATGTGGTTTGTAAATGGGTAGCCGATGTAGGAGGTTCTTGTTGCACTAAAATACACTCCAAGCCTATAACGAGGGAGGTACATGCGATATGGCAAGAAGTGTTCCACCTGCTTAAATATCCTTGGTCTCCATAGGATCTCAAGTGATACTTTCACAAGCTTCACAGTAATAGGGGCACCTTAGGCTTATGGGTTAATCCCTTCTATTGCAATGCAAAATTATGAATATGTCATAATTAAGAGAAAACGGAATAATGTGATCAATAATTTTTGGCACTTAATCCAAAATCTAAAACCTTTTTTAAACAACAAGTATTTAGAAAAATCCCCAACAGAGTCGTCATTGTGAGCGGACGACACGGAGTGGTGGGCTGAGAGCGCGCAGGATGAGAGGTGCGGTCCATCGGGGTGTTTGAAAAAAGTGCACCGGGTCGGGGACCTGGAAAAAGTTTGGATAGAGAGAGTTAAAACATTATTCAGATCAGTTCAAACCTGAATCCACCGTCTCTTAGTGTGGAGTAACCACCTACATTAGCTCTTTCTAGGAATTAGAGTCTTATGAGGCTTAACGTCTGGGGGAAGGCCTTACTAAAACACAAAGATTCAGGTTCGGGATAAGTTACTTATTTCTTATTGGATCAAATTATATTACATCTACAAAAAACCTTATTTTCTTGATTACGCATATTCACACTTAAGTCATTTAAAGGTTGAAATGCATAATTTAAAGCGCATGCGGAAAGCAACAAATCAATACATCAAGCATTAAGTAAATGCGGAAAGTTAAAGTAAAAAAGTAAATGTTAAAGATTACAAATCCTCGGGGGATGCATCCACCCACCTAATCTATTAATTTCATTTCCCGTAAAAATATTTACAATACCCCAAGGAAAAAAAATCCTAAGCATACATCTAACCTGCATCCACAAAGGTTAGCACTGGGAATATCACGTATGTTCGATTTGATTTTAGCGAGGCCCGTGTGGCCTAATTAAAACATTGGTTATTTAATGTTGTTATTTTAAATAAAAATGGTTCATTTTTATTTACACTTATGTTGATCAATTTTATTAGTGAAAATGATCGCATGGCAAGAGGTGAGGTCTGTTATCCGAGAACTTGAGTTCCCTTGGTGTGGGTGACGTAAAACGACATTTAAAATATAAATCTAGGCTGAAAATGCATAATGTAGCCATTGTCTGGGTTAACAACGGTAACGATGTCATCGATATCATTGTCAACTTCCCTATGAAGGGCGATATCGATATGAATGGCCCGAAGCGCTTCCATCGCTACTCCGAACGTTAACTAAGACATTAATATATTAATAAATCATTTATAAATCCTAAATTATTACAATTTAGAGGTTTGTTACCCCCAATGATGCATTTCCAAACTCAACAGGGTCTCAGCGGGTCATTCCGGGCTTAAATGATTTGAAACGGAGCAAACCAAAGCGAAAATGCATTCTGCCAAAGCCAATGTCGTTAACGACACTGCGATGTCGTTAATGACATTGTGATGTCGTTAATGACATTGTGATGTCGTTAACGATATTATGATGTCGTTAATGACTTTAGGTGATGTCGTTAACGACATCTAGTTTCCAGACCTGCATGTAAACACATAAAACAGTAGAAAATAGCAAAAAGAAAATCCAAAACTTCAAACAATCATGACTTTTGCTATACTTAACAGATTTTGATGATCTTTGTCATTCCGGAAAGCTCAAGATGTGTAGAATATGTATATCTAAAGAAAATACTCAAAAATATCCTAAATCATACTAAAATTTGTGGAAAACAGATTGGTGCGCAAAAATGAAAAAAAATTGAAAACAAAACGAAACTTCAAAAAGAAAAGCATATAAACGTAAGCACAAACTCTAGGAACTCAGAAACTTACCATGTAGTCATGAATCCACGTTCTTCAAGGTCCATGAAGTCCTTCGAGAAGCTCTCCTTATTTCTTTGATCTGGTTTGCGATTTTTGATGAAAATGAAGAGTAGAGGTGTACTCTTGGAGGGAAGGCAGCACTTCCAGGTTATGATTTGTAAAAAAAGAGGAAGAGAGGAGGTTGTAGTCCTTCTCACTCTGAGTTTTGAAAATTAAAAATTCTAAAACCAATCCTTTTGAAATTTTAGTAAAAAAGCTTTCTTGTTTTTATTATCTTTCGTTTTCTTTTAAAAAAAATGAGTTCCTTCTCTTAGAACTCTCCCCCTTCCTGCAAATTCAGTCCCCCCTCTTTTCTTCGACTGAACTTAGCCCTTATGGGTTCCCTTCAATCCAAAAGTCAAGTGGTTTACCCACTTGTTTTGTCCTATCTCCCTTTTTCCCCCCACCATCGTTGACTAAGTGGGTTGAGCATCATTTAGGGAGGTTGCAAAGTGGAGAATATCCGGAATTGGTTGTGGAATGATGAGTTGTTTTGATTGAAAAATAGAGAAATTGGCTTTTCGATCTGTCTGCCAGTTCAATATCGTTAACGACATTGGTAATGTTGTAAATGACATTGGTAGTATTGTTAATGACATTGCAATGTCGTTAACGATATTGCAATGTCGTTAACGACATTGCATGGCCAGGCTGGGTTTTCATTTTGGGCTTGGGCTTTTTTTTATGAAAAGAAAGCATAAAGAAACAAGGTTGATGATTCCCAGATGATCTTAGGACCTTGTAAAATGTGAAAAAAAATTAACAAGGGAAAAATTACAGCTTCATCATCGAACTCGCGAGTCGAGAGTAAAAATCCCATGCTCACAAAAGTGTCACCTAGGATTAGGGCCATCCATGATGAAGATAGCACTTACTAAGCACTAGAATCTCTATTTGTTTAGAATCACGGGCTTCTAAGCCCAAGGTATAACACACCGTTCTAACTGAACTCGAACTCAGACTTAGATTTAGAGAGACGCTAAAAGATGATGTCACCTAGGATTAGGATCACAACACCAGGGCATTCCAAAAGATGCCCGAACCTTTGCCCAAACAAGGCAACATACCCATCACCTTAGAAATTATATAACACATTATTTACCCCATCCCTTTTAGACCCGATAGGGAATCCACTACGGCATATCAAAGTTACACTAGTACCAAACACCTAGAAGACGCGCCAAGATAGCGTCACCAAGGATTAGGATCATAACACATGGGCATTCCAAAAGATGCCCGAACCTTTGCCAAAATAGGACAGCATACTTATCACTCCTTGAAACTATATAAATAAGGGTATAACACACTGTTTACCCAAATTTTCACAATTCTTTTAGGACCCAAAGTCTGTTACCACCTGGGTAATATGGCTGAACCACCAACGCTATGGGCCTTTTACCATGTAACTAGCCTAAATGTCACACTAACACCATCTTTTCGAAACTTACTAGCTACAATACCAATCACTGTATGAGGATGGGTATAACAAACTGTTTACCCAACTCTCTATAATTCCTTTATGACCTAAGCCTATTACCACATGGGTAATATGGTAGAACCACCAGTACTATGGGCCTTTTTTACCATGTAACAAGGCCTAAATAACACATTAACACCACCCTTGCCTTGAAATTTGGAACTCACCATCTATGATTATGACATAATCACTCTCATTACATGTATAATCATTACTCATACATATATCATTCATGATCTGATCTCCATTTTGTGTACTTCAGCAAAGGTTTGGAGAAGGACTGAACGTCGCCTTATCAGAGTATTTCCCGTCATGGCTAGGCAAGGAAGCATTCCAGAGGGTGTGCCATACATTGACTCTAGCGAAGACTTGGGTTTAGATTCAGGTTTACGGATTAGTTCGAGATAGAAATCAATATTAAATTCAGGGCAGATAGCGGAGATGGTATAAAAACATAATATTTCAGGGGGAACCAATCAACAAGGTCAGGATAGACCTGCTACCCCCCAATTTGGATTAAGCTAGGACATCGCCAATGCTCTTTCAGCAGTTCTTTACAATGATCAGTTTGCTCAAGCCATACAGTTTCATGCTCACCCTAGATAACAAGAGGGTAGGCCCTCCGACCAGGAGCTCATCAGGAATCTCCAAGGTCCCACCATTGTGAGCCACCCTATGATGAGAAGACCAGGCTTTACTCCTCACACATTTCTGTCCTCTAGCCGCCATCTTAGCGTAGGAGATTCTCAAGGATTAGGTCCATTCCAGTTCCCACCTAGATTGGGACAAACTAGTCGCGTAGCAGGCCATGTCTCAAAAAGCTGTGGCCAAGCAGGAGTTGGCGTAGATCAGTGGAATATATCATCCGGGTTATCAATAGTTCACAGCAACAGCAAGGTTTGGTGGGGCATCTTTCAACTTTCCTCCTGCTGCACAAGGGTTCTTTCCCAAGTCCGGGGCTATCCCAAACTTCCAAGCTCCATCTTTTGATTATGGCGTGAACATCAATACTCCAGAAATGTATTATCAGTGTCAATTCTCGGCCCAACCAACTTCTACACTTCCTCCTAGGGGTCCTGTATATCCTGAAGCTCCGTATAATCAATTTGGTGGCTAAGCTTGGCCAGAGATGGGCTTTTCTTCTTCCCAGCCCTGTATAGAAGAGCTGTGGCAACAATTCTTGGCAACCCACATCACTCAGCATCTAGGCTTCCAGCCCACCAGCTATCCGGCACCAGCCATAGCAATAAGTGATGATTAGCTCCCTAAGAACTTCTCAATGTCAGGGCTGGTACAATTCAATGGGGAAGGAGACCCCCAGGCTCATCTGACCAACTACCAGATGCTGATGAGAGCCTGTTGAGTCAGTGATAAAATGTTGGCCAAAATGTTTATAGTGACACTGGCAGCTCCAGCCAACCAGTGGTATAACAACCTGCCCGTCAAGGTGTCTCACAATTGGGAGTGATTATCTGCAGCCCTCATAGAACAGTATGGCTTCAACTCCCAAATGAAGACCACTATGCAAAATCCTAAGGCAGTAAGGCAGAAGCCCGGGGAGTTGTTTAAACCTTACATTAAAAGGTGGATGGCCACTCAGGTCTTGTTAAAGGATCATCTCAGCCTGCCAAAGATGATCGCGAAGTTGCTTGCCGGAGCTTTGCCAGTGTACAAACAAAGGTTGGGGATGGATAAATTTTCCTCTAACAATGAGGTATTCGTGAAGGGCGAAAGATTGGAATGGATAGGGTCCTTGGAGAAGCCCGTGGTGCAACCCACGAGTAAGCCCTGGTATTAGAAGACCGATGTAGGATCCTCATCAACATCCACTTCCTCCCAGCTAAAAGGAAAGCAGGCAGTAATACAAGTAGTACAGGCAGAAAAGGTGGCATTTGTTTGCCTGCCAAAAGAAGAGTATCATGGGATATCTCCCTACTCTGCTAACCTGGGGTTCCTTTTTACCAAGCTGTGGGAATTAAAGAAGCTGGAGAGTGTGAAAACCTGGGCTTCCCAAAAACCAGAAGAGAAGAACAATTTCTTCCATTATCATGTGGTGGCCGACCACGGGACCAATAATTGTAAAGACCTCCTAAAGGCTATCCGAAAGTTGATAGAGGATCGGGAGATAGAAGAGCCCGTGTTGAAGCCTACTACGACAAACAACCCCCTTCCTCAGTTTGAAGATAAGGTGGGGATGATAGACTCGAGGATGAAAGTTCAATTTGTTCGGTAGTGCTTGGAGAAAGTAGTAGAAGAATTTGTGATGATGATCGAATTAGGAGTCAATCCCTGCCATATGGACACAAACCTAGAATCGAGAATGAGCTCAATTGAAAGCTATCACTGCCCGAAGTTTAGGTTGTGTAAGATGTCCATATATAACTACTTGGATGGCCTGAGTTTCCATGTCAAATACGAGACCCTCATGAGAGTACAGGGTCTCTCAGATGATAACTGGCCACCTTGTTCCCGTGTTCATTATCGGGAATAGCAGGGTAAGGGTACATGACTCAGCCTGCCCCTATCAGAAGTAATTGGCAACAGATTTGCCAGTCTTTCAAGTGAGATTTCTTGTACATGGAGATGCCCAAACCCGACATGATAGCTTTGGCAGCCTGCATCCAAGATGAGGATGAAACATTCAAAGAGTACAGCTCTAGGTGGATGTCCATCTAAGTAACGATCAAGGAGAAGCCGAAGGAGAGTTTTCTAATTAAGATGCTGATCAGCGAGGCACGCCCCGAATTTCATCACCACCTCAATTCATGAGAATACGTAGACCTCAAACAGCTTATTGAGGTAGCGCTAAAGGTAGATGTAAAATTCAGGAGCTCAATCCTAGAAGTCATGATGGTAGGGTCAGGCATGCCACCTGGTCATGTATTTGACATGATATCCCAGTCCAACAAAAGGAAGGGTCCTGCACAGCCAAGTCAAGCTGGGGAAACAAGTGCCAATGCCAATTTCCATGCCTCAAGGGCCTACTCAGTCCTGGATACAGCTTGTGCGGAATGCCCTTGTATGATGAAAGGGATTCACCCACCTTTCACCTTCTTAAATTTGAAGCTTTTCTAAAAACACAAGGGCTCCCCGACTTCAAACTGGCCAAGCTATTCCCATGCTCTTTGTCTAAGATTGCGGGAGAATGGTATGGGAACCAACCAGCAATATTGAGGTGAAATTTGAAACGCATATCCAAAGCATTCATTAAGGACTACGTACATATGCAGAAGCCTAAACCCACCTTGCATGACTTGACGGCTTGCATCCAAAATGATTACGAGTCCTTCTAGAAGTACACTCGACGTTGGATGAGAATTCAAATTTGGATACCATATAGACCATTAGAGCACATCCTGGTACAGATGTTAATCAACGAGGCTAGAAACTCGTACAGAAGGTGCCTCAGTCCAATGGGGTTCGAAACTTTCGAAGAACTATTCAACGTGGCAGCAAAGCTAGAACGATTTTTTAAGGAAACAAGGCAACAGGTCAACATGGTAGGGTCAGGCATGGTACCAGACCGAGTATTTGAATTGATCATTTGGGTTAACCCTGGAAAGGCTCTAGTTGTCGAAAGCACAACTAAAGATAAAATAGTTCCAGAGACTCGTATGAATTCCCTCGATGAAAAAGAGACACTAGTGGAGGTAAAAGGAGAGCCAGCCCCTAATAAAAGAGAAAGAGTGGCAATTAAATATGAAAAAGAGGCCTTGGGAGAATCTGTAATTGGTTCCAGCAACACCTCTTGCCAAACCATAGCCCAACCAGAAGGGGAGCAAAGGGTCTTGGGAATCCCTAAAACGAAATCATGTTCGTGCTCCCAAGCCAATTTATGCGAATTCCGATCTTCACAGGCAGTGATACGCCACCCCTCCACTTAACAAAATTCGAGACTCTTATGCAGGCCCAGGGACTTTCCGATGAAAAGTTAGCCATCTTTTTCCCTTATTCTCTAATGGGCACATCCGGTGACTGGTATATGAACCAGCTAGAGGCAATCCGGAAAGATTGAAAAATCATGTATAGAGCTTTTAAAAGAGACTTTGTACATGGGGAGAAGCAACTCATGGAATTCAAGGAACTCTTGGCATGTCAATAAGAGGAGTATGAGCCTTTCTCATAGTACGCTCAGTAATTAAGAAGAAACCCTCTGAAGCAATCCTAATAAGGTTGATGATCTAAGGAGCCCATCCAGAATACCGGAATCATCTCACCGCTCGTTGCTTCGCAAGCTTGGAAGAGTTACTTCAAAGAGGCCATAGGTTGGATCAGTTAACGAGGAAGAAGATGAAATCCTCATAGTGGGAATCGGGATACCATCAAATCAAGTCCTTGATATGCTTTCCCAATCTACCCCTGGGATGAATTTAGTGGGATCAGCCTTGGTGTTTGCCAAAAGTACGACTGAAGATTATGACCTATTTGAATCTGTATACGTTGCAGACAAAGGGAAAGAAGAGGTTGAGTATCCAGAAGAGAGAGAGGCACAAGCTAAGCCCATCAACCTTGACGGGTATATGTTGAAGTTCCGAAGGTAGAATGATGAGGATAGCACCCGTCCTGTCAAAGGCGAGGAGATATTGTATGGTAAAAGCCCAATCAACCTAGGCTACCGATTGAAGAGTACCAAGAGAAAGAAAGAGCAGCCACAGTACCCATGGTAGACACCCACTGAAAAGAGGGTGATGGAAGATGGGGTATTGAGAGTGACCCGTAGTGGTCAAATTTATAGGAACAATCCCATCCAGCTTGGGAATTAATCAGCTGAAGAAGTCACATGAGACCACATAGAGCCACCCATACCCCTAGTGGTCAATGAAGACCAGCTGGAAATTGACCCCTTGGTCAACCAGCTCAAGAGCACTCAGTCAAAGTACAGTATTTGGTAACTTCTACGCTTTTTGGAGGCACATCACCGAGGATTGGTACAGAAGTTAATGTAGATGGAAGCGACACCGACTACTTCGGTGATCAAAATGTGCTTAGCTATTGGGGGACACCCTTGAAAAAGATCCCTTTTATTACATTCGACTGATCGGACCTACCGCCAGAGCAGCAAAACCACAATAAAGCCCTACTCTTCACGGTTAATATCTTCGACAGATCCATCCATTGTGTCATGGTGGATGATGGGTTGGCTCTAAACCTATGCCTGTTGAAGGTGCTACCTTACCTAGGTTTAAACCAAAACATGTTAGATAGGTCAGATATGGTTATCCAGGCTTATGATAATTCCAAGCGTGGAGTAGTAGGTACGTTCACCATAGCTATGATAGTGAATGAGGTGAAATCCGAAGTGAAATTCACAGTACTGGATATCCCAGTCTCATACTCCCTACTATTAGGAAGGCCTTGGATTCATGCTCTTGGTGTTGTCCCCTCTATGCTCCATCAGAAGATAAAATTGGTTCACCATGGAAAGCCAGTAATTATAGAGGCAGATAAAGAATCTATAATGGCAGCAGCAGCTTTCATCGAAAAAGGGGTAGAAGGATTAAGGGTAGCTATGATTAACCAAGAAGAGGAGAAGAAGAAGAAAAAGATTCCCATGGGGTACCGTTATTTCTTGACGAGATTGAAGAAAATCATGAAGAAACAAGGACTCGTTCTTGGGAAATGACTTGGAAAGCACCATCAAGGAATGGCGGAAGCCATATATCCTCTTTTATTGACTCCCAGAGCTGGATTTGGATTTACCCCCGAGCATAAAATTTATAAACACAAATGACCATCCTTCTGCAATATGGTCAGTGTATGCACAATTGAAGGGGAACGGCAATACCTGGGGGAGAGCGAACCGGTATCAATAAGAGGAGAAGCTATGCTAGGGTTTGATATCTTCAAGGATGTATTCGATTTCTCAAAGGAGTGTATGTTGGCTCCAATTATTGAGTTTGTGGATGGCTCAGAAGAAGTCGATCTCCATGACGAGGATTATATGGAAGAAGGAGCATAGATTACGGCTCCAAGAGAGATAGTTGTAGCTACTCAAAATAAGGGGAAGGCCAAGATGTTCATAGAAGATGAACCTGAACCTAAACCCATGAAAGATGAGGTCCAGGATGCCATCAAGGCTATCACCAAAACCCTCGCAGTGCTGATGAAGAAGCAAGATGGAAGTGCGAAAGAATAACTAGCAGTAGCCATAGAAGTCATCACCAAAGCTGCCGCCACAGAAAAGAAGGCAGTACCTACTAAGTCCGCCCTCGAGAAGCCAGCTCCTAACACAAATGAAGACCCTCCACATGTGGAGGAAAATGATGCTAGTAGTGTAATATTTAATATTTTGAACATGTTTTATGTTAATAATGTTGCCTATGAGGCATATCAATCAATAGATTGAGACTTTGTTTACTTGTGTGATGTTTCTCCAAATGGCAGCATGCATTTTCATGATCATTCACATAATGTTTTTTAGCATAACTGATACATCATTACATGAAATAAATTTAAGTATGGATGAATCACCTAAAATGGTGATGATTTCGAGTGACCTAACTAATGAAGATGAACATAAGAAAACAAACATACTTAGAAAACACGTGGTAGCATTTTCTTAGTCATACGAAGACATGCTAGGGGTGGCTAGGGAGATCGCCAAGCATAGAATTTTGACCAATCCTTAGGTCAAACCTATCAAATAAAAGTTGCGAAGATTACGACCTGAATGGGCTGAGAAGGTGAAGCTGGAAATAGCCAAGCAGATAGAGGCCAAGTTCTTGGAAGTGGTAGAATACCCTACCTGGCTTGCCAACATTGTACTCGTTGCAAAGAAAGATGGCAAGGTCCAAGTCTGTGTGGATTATATGGATTTGAATAAAGCTTCACCAAAGGATGACTTCCCTCTTCCTCATATTGATGTCCTCATTGACAGCGTGGCCAGCTTCGCTACGTACTCGTTCATGGATGGCTTCTCAGGGTATAATCAGATCTTTATGGCTATCGAGGATAAGATCAAAATGGCCTTCATCACTAAATGGGGGGTTTACTGCTACAAGGTCATGCGCTTTGGATTAAAAAACGATGGGGTAACCTACCAACGAGCTGCGACAGCCCTGCTACATGACTTAATCCACAAGGAAGTAAAAGTATACATGGATGATATGCTAGTTAAATCCCACACTCGAGAAGAGCATCAAGAAATACGAGCATTCTTAGGATCCTTGTAGTATGTCAACAGGTTAATTGCTCACCTGACCACCATCTGTGAGCCAATTTTTAAACTTCTGAGGAAGCAGCAGCCGGTGGTGCGGAATGATCAATGCCAGATCATGTTGGAAAAGAATCAAGCAATACCTGATCAAACCACCTGTCTTACAACCTCCCATTCAAAGACACCCTCTCATTCTTTACTTAGCCATTGAAGAATCCTCCGTGGGGGAAATGCTAGTGCAGGAACATGATGACAAGAATAAGCACGTGATATATTACTTAAGCAAGAAATTACTAGACTATGAGATCCGTTACACGTTGGTAGAGAAGATTTACTCTGTAATGTTATGGCTAACCAAGAAACTACACCACTACTTCCAATCTTATAGGGTGCAGGCAGTGGCTAAGGTCAACCCCATGAAATACTTGTGCCGATCTCCCACATTGGTAGGTAAACTTTCCCAGTGGTTGTTACTCCTCACTTAATTTGACATTGAGTACATCACAACGAAGGTAATCAAAGGACGAACGGTTGCTTAATTCCTAGCTAACTAAGCGATGGACTCTGATTATGTGAAAAACTTAAAGTTCCCAGATGAACAATTGTCCTTAATAGAGGAGGTCAAGAGGGAATGGACCATGTACTTCGATGGTGCCATGAATCATAAAGGAGCGGGCCAAGGAGTAATTTTGATCACACCACAAAATGAAGTCATCTAGTTATCTAAGCGTTTGGAGTTCCCGGTCACAAATAATGGGGCAGAGTATGAAGCTTGTCTATTCGACTTAGAAGCACTGAGCAATGTAAGAGCCAAAGAGGTCTCTATCATCGGAGATTCAAACTTGGTGATTCGGTAAGTGACCGGAGATTGGGAGATCAAAGAAGATTCTCTCCATGTTTTCAAAAAAAGAAGATTCTCTCCATGTTTTTTAAAAAAAAAGAAGATTCTCTCCATCCATATCTAGAGGCAGTATGGGTAGCCTCTACCATGTTCGAAAGATGTGTATTCCGCCATGTGTTGTGAGAAGATAATCAAATGGAAGACTCCTTAGCTACTCTAGCCTCCTTGTGGGAAGGACCTCAAGCTCAAACAATCAAACCATTAATTCTACAATCATCCACAGAGCCTTATTATCGTCAAGCAATGACAGTCAATGCAGATTCAGATTCTGGCTATTGGTACTTAGTCATCATCCAATTTTTTAGGGATAGGGTTTATCCTGATGAGGCAACGGACTCAGATCACACCTCTCTTCGCCGCTTAGCCATACCATTCCGACTTCTTGATCATACCCTATTCCGACGCACCCCGAAGGGATTATTACTCCATTGCCTGAATGAGAAAGAGGCTCTGCTCGTAATCAGACGACTGCACGCGGGTGATTGCGGACCACACATGAACGGCTTAGCTCTAGCCAAGAAGGTTCAACGCTAAGGATAATATGTGACCACTATGGTCGCAGACTGCATCGCGAAAGTTAAGAAATGCCATGAATGCCAAATCTATGGCGACCTTAGCCATCTACCTCCCTCTGATCTCCACAACTTATCCACTCCATGGCCGTTCTCAATATGGGGGATCAACACAATTGGAGAGATTCATCCTTCCTCTAGTAATGTGCACAGATTCATTATAGTAGCAGTTGAGTACTTCTCTAAGTGGGTGGAAGCTGAATCCTATTCCAATATCACCGGTAAGAAAATGGCCTAGTTCATAGAGAAGCACATTTTCACTCGATATGGGATCCCCCATCACATTGTCTCAGATAATGGAGTCCATTTCCAAGGGGCAACAGCAAAGCTGATTAAGAAATATGGTATCGAGCATCATCGCTCTTCACCATATAGACCACAAGCCAACGGAGCATTTGAAACATCTAACAAATCTATAAAGAAAATCCTAAGTAAGATGGCGACTACTTATCATGATTGGGTGGATAAGCTACCTTTCGCAGTTTGGGGTTACAGAACGAGCATTTGTACTCCCATAAATCAAACTCCGTTCTCACTAGTATACGGAATGGAAGTAGTTTTGCCAGTGGAAACAGAGGTAAGATCTTTAAGAATATCCCTAGAAGCCAAGCTAGGGGAATCAGAATGGGCCAGAGCTAGATTCGAGCAGCTTAGTATGATTGATGAGCATCACCTCAAAGCCTTAGATCACCTGCAGATGTACCAGCAACGAATGGCCAAGGCGTACAACAACAAAGTCAAACACCAGAGGCAGCCCCTAAAGGTAGGAGACTTAGTGTTGAAGCAATTAAAGCCTTCAAACGTGGACGTTAGAGGGAAGTTCAGGCCAAGTTGGGAAGGACCATTAGTAATCAAAAAGGTGCTGAGTAAAGGGGCAGTCAAGATTATGGATATAGAAGGCAACGAGTTCGTCAACCCCATCAATCAAGACAGGCTTAAGCGCTACCACGTTTAGGAAAATGGATAAAAATAATACAAGTAAAAAACAAAAATGTATGTAAATAAGCCCATCAGCTAACACTCTATTAGTTGAGCAAAAAGTAGGGCCTTTTTTCATAAACTCATTAGTTAGAATAAACATTGTGATAGCTAGCTAATGACATGAGTCAGGTCACTCGAAACATTTGTACTTCAATTTATTTCATCAATGAATATATCATTTCTAGCTAAAAATGTTTAATTTGTATGCTCATGGAAAAGCGTGAATGCCAATGATTGAAACGTCACAAGTAAACTATAAAATAGTTTGTACTTTGGAGAAAGAAAAGGTAAATAAATCGGATAGAATTTTACCACATTGGTATACTCTATGCAAAAGTTGATTAGTTTTATAGCATCATTCATCTTTTGTCATAAGGACTCAGCCTATTTTCCTCCCTTAATCACTCACGCGATAGAAGAAAAATGGCATCAAATAAAGTTGGCAAAAGTTTTACAAACCCCAATGTATCAAAGGTAAAGAAAATACATCAAAAGCTGCGCAAAAAAAGGCCTCACTTGCCAGAAACCTAATCACTACCGGCTGAGCCGTTTGACTCCTCCTCTTCTCTGCCAAGAGATTCCTGGATCCAGCTCACATCATCAATATCATCCTTGGAAGCCTTAGGACAAAGAATAGATCCTCCAGATGCCTCTCGCAGAGTGCTGGTGGCCCTCAGCATCCTCAATTGCTTCGTGAAGGCCCGATCATCGACCTCCACCCTAGTCGTTATCCGCCCCTTGCTCTTGCCCTTACCCTTATCCCAGGAAAGAGCCCTCTCCATCCTCTAGTTATGCTGCTGCACCAACACCAGCTGATCCCCTAGCTCCCGAGCCCTAGCCTCCGCAAAAGACCAAGCCTGGTGCGCCAGTGCAAGCAAATCCTGGCATAAAAAATCACACATAATGTCATTTATCATCGCATCACAATCATATCATGCATGAAGTATTATTATCATTTACCACATAGGCAACCGGTGAAAATTGAAAGAGCAAGAATGGAAAGTCTTACCCCGATAGTGCTGTTCTATGCAATGATTAAATCCCTGGCCGATATGTACTGGTGCGCCATCCTCTCACCTCATCTCATCAAACTTGGCAAAGTGAAATGTCAGCATAAAGGCAAACTAAAAATGAGAAGATACATGGGAAGAAAGGATCTCATATGAGTAGTGTCCTGGGGGATGAAGTCCAGGATATGATGACTAGTAGGAAGCTCCACGGGAGTAGTGTCCCGACTAGAGAGAGGAGAGAGAAGGTAACATCCATAGGTGTAGCCACCTGACCCTCCATAATACCTAGAGGTAGCATGGAGGGACCCGCAAATCGCCCAACCTTAGCACGAGTGCGCTTGCTGCCACACGTCTACAAATACACGAACCAAGTCAACAATCAATACAAAAAGAAACATGAAGAGAATGATACGTATGATAAAAAAAAGTCATACCCCAGGAGTTCCAACCTGAGAAGGCTGTGAAGTATGAGTCGGGGGACTGTAATAGGTATCCGCGTCAGGTATATCTCAGCCAGGGCCACCGCGATCATCACCACCCTGGTCATCACAGTCATCATCGTAATCATCATCCTCCTCTTCCTCGTCATCAGGTAGTCCAGCCACAGCCCTACAGAGGATGTCCTCGGCATGACGGTGATGCTACAACTCGGTGTCATCATGCCAAAATCGAGGGCAAGGTGGTAAGAGCAAAGTTAGGTGATCTTAGTAGTCATCGTTAATGCACTCGATAACCACTCCATTCCCCTCAAGGAAATCTATATGATTAGCTAGAGTCGTGATCGTCAGATGAGGCCAAAACACACCTGTCAGAGGATGAGGAGGCAGAGGCCGAGTAGCTACATTGGAAGTCCTCCAATTCCGGATTTGCTCACCTAAATACCACTCGTAAGACCGCGGGCTCTCCAAGATAAGGCGGCAATCATCCACATCCTTCCTCACTGCTAGGATAACCTCCCGATTGGGCACGACCTCCCAAGGATCCTCCACCATCTAAATAAGCGTGAAAATGGGAAAAATGACGAGTCAATCATCAACTTATTGTGCAAAAAGAATGAAATGGTAATCAATGTTCTAAGGAAAAAATAGAGTACCTGATCACGGGAGAGATGGCGGATGCACTCGCGGTAGGCTATCCTCCAGTTGCGCAAACCGCTCACCCGACGGTACTATCTGGCGATAATGGTAAAACCTTGCTCCGGGGCATCCTCGAAGATAGGAGGAGGGAGTACATGGTACTCAAAAGCCAAAACCTACAGAACAAAGACATTTAACTATGTCGGTACGAGAATCACGGTTGTGTAAATGTAATCCATAAATAGATATAAACATGTATCTAAATGAGGAGGTGACTGAGCGTGAGGGACTTATTGCGCACCCTCACGGCATAATCCAATCCATAGTACATCTGCCCAAGTATGGCTCGAGGCCAATTCCATCTTGGGATGTTCACTACATCCTCAACTACCGATATCAGTCCATAATTAATCTAGCTGGATGCTACGGGAAAAACGATGATGGTCAGGAAACTAATAATGAAAGCCCTAACTGCCTGAGGGCGAAGTTATTCGAGAACCGGTCGAATCCTCCTCTAGTAGTTGTAGAGGTCACCGTATACCAACTTCCCACACGGGGAAATACACCGAATAACTCTTCTACCTTGCTCGCCACCTGAATCAAGGTAGGGAACCTATCTAGAAAGACGTCATAATGGATGGTAGAGCCATCCTAGCTCAAGCCCGTCATGGTCACGACATCAGAAGGAGTCATGGTCAGCACCTTGACCAGTAAACGAAAGGTGTGCATCATCTCTGACTAGCGCTCCACCATGGCAATCAACATGTGATAAATGTGGCATTTGATCGGGGAGCACACTCACAATGCCCCCAAAACCAGTGGCCTAGATGGCCGCCTCTAAATCCACGTCCCTTCGTATCCTGGCCCACTAGGAGCTCAAAGTACGAATACCAGTCGTATTCACAAAACAATACGGCTACAAAAAAGAAAGCAAAAGAAGTGGTCATTATTTCCACGGCACTACTTTACCTCGTAAAATCAGGAAAGAGGGAACAAACAAGCCCGTAGATCTAAATTTTATCTCAAGGCATAAGTAAATACATAAAAATCAAACTTTTTTAGCATAAACATAAGTCAAAAATGAAGAAAATGCGAAAAACACAAGTTGTCGGAGTTAACATCGGTACTGATGTTAGGATTGCAACCTAACATCGATACCGATGTTAGGATCGATACCGATGTTAGGCCTGCACCTAACATCGTTATAGATGTTAGGTTTACAACCCTAACATCGGTACTGATGTTAAGGTTGCAGAAACAGCAACCTTCCTCTTCACGATTTTCCAGCAAAAAATCATCCCGAAAAATCCAAATTTCATGAAATTAAACATTCTAAAAATATAAATGACCCTAATTATTACCTATTCATGGACCGATTCTACACGAAATCGACTCCAATCCAAGTTTTAGCCTAAAATCCTAAAAATCCAAAATTGGGAAAAATGGAATAAATGAGGGATTATCGGGTTACCTAGTTGCTCGAGACGTGTTCATAAACCCTTGGGATGAGGGAAGTAATGGGGGAAGTAATGGAGTAGCCCACAAACTCATCTGAAGTGTCAAAACCATATTCCTGAGCGACGGAGCATGAATAGAGTCTTGGGTTCACTAGGTGAATCGGGGGAGACGAGGTGGCGATGTTGCGAGGTTTCTTGCCTTTGATCGTGGCCCTCATATCGATAATCGAAAATTTTATCCGGAAAAGAAGAAATGGGAGATTTTGGGGTGAAAAATAGGAAATGGGAATGAATGAAAGAATGGTTTTTTTCCAAAATTTATACATTATGCCGCCTGAATTGCAACATCGGTACCGATATCGTGACATCGGTACCGATATTGACTATATCGGTACCGATGGTAACTTTTATTCTTTGCTTTTCTTTTCTTTCTATTTTTTTGTAGAACTAAGCTAGGACAGAAGATTTTCAACCATGACAACACAGGCAAAAACCATTTTCTGACTTTTCACAGAAACTAGATCTATTACGGTCCACATTTCCCTTACTTATCACAATCAATGGACTTATTACGATCCGCACTTCCCTGACTTATCACAATCAATGGACCTATTACGGTCCACATTTTCTGACTTATGACAGTCAATATACCTTTTACGGTCCCCATTTTCTGACTTATTACAGCCAATGGACCTATTACGGTCCCCATTTCCGATTTATTATGGTTAATGGACCTATTACGGTCCACATTTCCATGACTTATCATAGTCAATGGACTTATTACGGTCTGCATTTTCTAACTTATCACAGTCAATGGACCTACTAAGGTTTGCATTTCTCTGACTTATCACAGTCAACGGACCAATTATGGTCCACATTTTCCAGCTTATCACAGTCAATGGACCTATTACGATCCACACTTCCCTGACTTATTACAATCACTGGACCTATTATGATCTACATTTTCTGACTTATTACAGTCACTGGACCTATTACGGTCCACATTTTTTGACTTATTACAGTCAATAGACCTATTACGATCCCCATTTTTTAACTTATTACAGTCAATAAACCTATTATGGTCCCCATTTTTTACTAATTATAGTCAAGGGACCTATTATAGTCCCCATTTCCTAACTTATTACAATCAACGGACTTATTACAATCCACATATTTCCTAACTTATAACAATAAATGGACTTACTACTTTCATGACCTATTACTGTCAGTAGGTTTTCTACATTCCATACCCCTTCCAAACCTTTCCGTGCCAAACAAAAAGTTGAGAAATAGGGGAGCTATTGACAACCAGTTAACTCAAAAGGAGCACGGGGAGACTAATCGCATCAACAATACACTAGAATGCAAACCCTTGGATTGTCACGAAGACCCCACATCAGGAAGTGCCAACCGTGACTAGTCAAGTATCATTTCTGAACCTCGCTGCTCTTTCAATCATGGGACCATACTGATCTCATATCAGTAGTGATCCCATGAGGGGCAGCTTGTGAGCATGAGATTTTAATCCTCACTCGCGAGTTCATTGATGAAACTATAATTTATTTTCCTTTGCTAGTCTTCCAATTTGGCAGGGTTTCGGAGGTCCTCAGGAGCAGCATTCCTCATTTTTTTACAAACCATATATGTTTTTCTTAGTTAGACCACCATCGGCATTACCACATTAACACCGATATTGCCACCTCATCAGTAACCAAATCCAATTCGAACCAAAGTTTGATCGAAAATCACGAGTATCGATATAGCTAATATCGGTATCAATGTCAGAATATTGATTTTGATGTTGACATCAGTACCGATGTCATAACATCGGTACCGATGTCATAAAATCGATACCGATGTTAGTGACATCGGTACTGATGTCACTAAAAAGAGGTATCGGTACCGATGTAACTAACATCACACTAGTACAAAAAGGGCTTTTGGGGATGGTTATTTTGGGCTTTTTCGAATGGTTTTGAACCGTCCGCACAAGTCATGACGTGATTGCTCAAGAACTAATGCGAACGGTTCTAAACCATCCGGAATAATGAGCATTCTGGATGGTTCTTTGAAGAGAACCGTTCGGAATGCTGTCTAAAATACTGGAGTGCTCCGGTTGAGAGCAATACGGACCTCACCAAAAAAAATTATCAACACAAAATAGATTCTTGTAAAAATAAAATCATATGGATCTCACCAAACCAATTATTTCCCCTGTCATTTTGGTCAGAAAATGGAAATGAAATCCATTAGTTAAACCAGAGAGAACACATTAAAATAGTGATTTTTCCTTTCTGCCAAGGCATAAACAAATTCCTAACTCAGAAAACCACTTTTAACCTAAAAATATATAATGCAAAACTTGAACATGTTAATGATCGAAAAATCCAAACCCCATCCAGGATTACTTAACTAATTACTAGCGAACATAAAGGAAAAAAAGAATATCATGCAGCAAAATAAGAAGAACAATCTCAACTAAAGAGCAAGTGAAATTTAAGAGGAAAAGAAATTAGAATCAAAATTATTACCTTGAGAATATAAGTTGAAAAACCCAATGAGAAATGTGGTGTCAGAGATGGAGAAGAAGGTAGTACCAAAGAAAAACAGAGGCGGGGCGCCGGTGAGGTGGAGGTGAAGCTGCTAAGAGTTTCGAAGGAGGAGGGAGTTGCCAATGTTTCGAAAGAGAGTGAAAAGGAGACCCTGATTTTAATTAGGGATTTTGAAAGTAATACGGACAGTTATTATTTATAATCGTTCGTATTTCCATTAAGCTTTCAACATTACGGACGGTTCTTATATTAGAACCGTCCGTATTGCTATTAATGGCATTTACTCGTACAAATTTGAGTAACACGAACGGTTATTTAAATTAGAACCGTCCATATTGCTCATTCCGCATTTTTTAATGTTATTTCAGACGGTTTTTGTTAAAACCCTCATGAATGGAGCGACCTTATTGACTATTTCTGCACTAGTGTCAGTATCGATGTCAGTAAAATACAGTGACATCGGTACCGATATCACTAACATTGGTATCGATGTTGCAATGATAGCAGAATGATTGCAGAATTCCAAAAATTATTGAACAAATCTTCAATAATTGATGTCAGTCCCTTTCCACACTGTTAAGGTGGCTAGAAATGTCCCTCCATAATGGTGGATGAGACATTAATGGGAAGAAAATGAGAGAAAATGCCAAAAACCTTTATGTAGGCTTTTTGACTTGGATTAAAGGCAGCTCACTATAAAAGGAGGCTCACATTCTGCAATTTGAGGTAGGGGGAGAACATACAAAGGATAGAAAATATCAGTATATTTCTTGAAAAAGAGAATTTATTTAACAAAATTTAGTTTTTTTCATACTTGTGACCAAGCTACTTTCAAGCACCTTTGTTAAGTTTTGAATCAGTAAAATTTGATAAAGAAATCATAAACATAATCTGTAACTGTATGAAAATCATTTCACTTAAAGTTTTTGGCGCAACACATGCTTCATTATTCGGTTTCCTCAAACCAAACTACCTTGACAACAAACCAAAGAAACGAGGAGGATTTCTCGGAGGAGCTTTGAAGATCTAGGAAAAGTAGATTCTCGACTACGGGGTATGCCTCTGAGTTCCTAGAGTTTGTGTTTACATTTATATGCTTTTATTTTTGAAGTTTCATTTGCTTTTCGGTTATTTTCATTTTGGCACACCAATTTGTTTTTAGGAATTGTGGTATAATTTCAAATCAGTTTTAATATTTTGTTTACATAAACATATTGTACACATCCTGATCTTTCCAGAATGATAAAGATCATCTAAATTCGTTAAGTATAGAGCAAGTTATGATCATTTGAAGTTTCGAGCTTTTGTTGTGCTATTTTTTCTTTTTTTGTGTTTTCTGTAGGTCTGGACAGGTAACATCGATACCGATGTTACTTACATCGGTACCCATGTTACCTATAATTTACAACGTTGACAACGACGTTACGCCCCTTTTTCCTAAAAATACAAGTTTGTATATTATGCATTAATTATGGGTTAATTAATAAAAATAATTTGTTTACATGAACATATCAAAATTAATGTAATGATTTTATAGTAATCTTTTGGATATATTCCAAGAAAAAAAATTTGAATACCGGTGTCCTCTTAATCGCGGTAAAATTATTACCGTATTTGAATTTCCATAGAATATATACAAAAGATAATGATCATGTTAATGGGCCTAGAATTATTTATCACCTCCATTTATTTTTAAATAATTAATTAATTTAGGAAACCCCCACGAAGAGAACCCCATTCTCGGATATCCGACCTGACAAAATTCACATGCGGCATTTTCATTAATAAAATGAGAAACATACTTGCATATAAAAATGAATCATTTTTATAACGAAAACCTTGAGCCTTTGTCGGTACTTTTTATTTAACTAGGCCACACAGGTCTTCCAAATATTAAAATCAAACATATTTGGCGCATTGGCACGTATTTATGAAAATATTCCGTACTGATCTTTGTGGATGCAGGCAGATTAAATAAGATGTATGCCTAGGATTTTTTTTCCTTCGGATGCATTTATTTCAATAAAAACTATGTATTTGTTAGATCGGTTTTATAATAGGATATTGATGTATTCATTCCCCTAGATCTCTTGTATTTAGGCAATTTTGTAAAACCCCCAAACCAATGATGTAATTAATCCCCCCCCTATAGACTAGGCACATTTACTTTCCTACGTGTTTATTTTTTGGACTTATTTATTGCTTTCCGTATGCATGCTAAATATAACTCGAAAACAATTTAGAACGAGATATTATAACATTGGAAAATGGTAGCCAATTGCCTAATATGACTTAAACGATGAAGAAGTAAGCAAACTCATCCGGACACGAATCTCTATACTACGGTATCGTTTAGGCTTAACGGATCTAGGCTGTACCAAATTTCCCGGAAGAGTTGATTCGGGGGGCGACTCTGTATAACGTAGGCTAGAGGTTTAGGCTTTGAGCCTTTGGAATTTATTCCATACTCCATAAAACTTATTTTCGAAAACCCCACACCCCATATCACGGACCGACGCCTCGCGGTGACCGCGTGAGTGGAACGTCGTCCGCTCTCACACGCGTCAACTGGTAACGTTCTAAACTTAGATGCTAGTTTCTTTTACAAATTTTATAAACCTATATGCATCTATGGAACATTTTAACTTAGATTATATTATCATGGCATGCTTAGGAGATCCTTAGGTTAATTTTAAGATTTGAAATTACGCATTGTAACTTTTGCATGTTCAATTATTGTCTTGATTAACCACCAGTATTGTTGTAAAGATGGGGTGGCATGTGTCCTTGTGACGTACTTTCAAAATCATTTATTAAGTTACGAAGTGGGATAGCCTCTCGCCTGGATATGATTAACCCGGCGTTACTCACATCCCCATAAATGACGCTTGAAGAAAGATACATCTCGATTATTGATTTTTAGTATGCTTCCAACTCTTCCGAAGCGATTTTGTATTTCTGGTGCAACTGAAGGAGCGAGTTGTCTCCTTTGACGAGTCCACCATTCTTTGGGCCACTGGTCATCATAGGCGGTGGTGATACTGTGGAGGTCACTCCTGTGGTGGGAGGACCATTATTCTTCCCGTTATAGGCCATTGAGTGTATTGAAAATTGAAATTTTTAAAATCATCGAAATGTTCTTATGTGTGAAACGAAATTCTTGCCTGAATAAGTAAATTCAGTCCACGCTCATCGTAACAATGAAGAATTAGTCTAGAACGTGGTTCCATGCGCTAACTCTCAAACTGAAGTTGACTCCAAATGCTCCTCCTTGACGTGGGTTAATGATTCCTGCAAGACAGCAACAATTGCTATGAGGGACTAGTCATGTAATTAGCTTAGCCTCTTTAATGATTAAGTTAGATCAGATTTAAGAGAGGAGGCAAGGAGTTTTTAAGTATTTAGAATACGTACCTTTTCTTGGTGACCCAAATGATCCTTTTATAATCATTGAATGTCCCCTAGCATGATTCAAAGTTTGAATCATCTAGAGTCCTAGTCTGAAGGGATCTTTATCTTGTTGATAAGATAAATTTTATCTATGGCGTGAGTTCTAGCTTTGGAAGTCTCTCTACAAACTTAGACTCTTAGTTGGAATCTTGTTCTTGAGGCGTTAGGGTTAGTCCGGGTGGATAAGCCAACTCAGCTTGGTGACCGCCTGAGCCCCTCCTCTTAGTGAGCTAAGGGAAGACTTGGTCTCTTCCATCTACAAGGCAGATGTGATCCGCCTGGATGATCTCCGAGTGGCAGGTACGCGCCTTGCCATATTGACTATGTTATCAGTATATCTATTTAATCAATAAAAAAATTTAAAACAAAAATACTATGAGACGTGGGTCGGACTTGGGAATGACTCCTAAGCCCAGCTCGAACCTAGCCATAATTCGAAGTTCTAAAGTGTGGGCCAGGCTGGTCTTAGGTTGATGATATTTATGAAAAGCCCGAATAAACTCGACCTGACCCTGCCTAAACCAGCCCGACAAACAAGTCTAAAAGAAATCAAGGTCATCTTCCTTTACTGTCTTTCAGATTTTAGTTGGTTTGCTCTTCCTCTTCTTTTCTTTATAGGCAGTGGCGTCCATTAGAGCCTCTCCAACCCAACATCTAAAATTAGGTTCGGAGTCGAAAATGAAGCTGAATGGCTTTAACCCTATTTCATTTTCAATTTTAAATTTTGAAGGGTGAACCGTGCATTTAATCTTCCATTTTCTCTTTCCAAATAAAAATTAACAATTTTAAATTAAATTGGTTTGAAATATTTCAAATAAAATTGAAAGCAATAAAATCTGATAATTATTTTTTATTTATATATTTTAATCCCTTGGATATATGAACTTGAATACAATAATTCATAGTAAAATAATATAGCATTTAATTAAAAAAATAATTATACGTAACATTATTTCTCATATATATTAAAAAAAATTGTACATATATTTAATCTATAAAAAATTTAAAATAAAAATACTATGGAACATGGGTCGGGCTTGGAAATGTCCCCTTAAGCCCAGCTCGAACTCACCCCGAACCCGAAGCTTTAAAGTATAGACGAGGTTGTGCTTGGGTTGATGATTTTTATAGAAAGCCCGAACAAAACCGGCTCAAGCCCGCCCAAACCCGTCCGATGAACAGGTTTAGAAGAAATCAAAGCCATCTTCCTATACTGTCTTTTAGATTTTAATTGGTTTGCTCTTCCTCTTCTTTTCTTTATAGGCAGTGGCGTCCATTAGGGCATTCCAACTTCAAAAGTTAGGTTCGGAGTCGAAAATGAAGCGGAATGGCTTTAATCTTATTTCATTTTAGTTTCAAATTTTAAAGTGTGAACAATGCAACTTCAAATTTAAATTGAAACTATTCAGAACTTCAAATTTTTTTATTTTTTTATTATTTGTTGTTTTTAACCTTTTTACATTGAATATGCATTTAGAATATTAATCTTCTTTTATTTATAAAAACATTTTATTTTATTTTTTAAAAATTATTAAACCTTTTATATATGTGGTTTTACGGTTTTAAATAAAATTTGAAGTGCGATTTTAGAAAAAAATACTGTAGCAACTTTAAATTATAGAGTAAAATATAAATTGAAGTGAAATTTAGGGGTGTACAGTTAGAGATGCCTTGTGGCTTAGTTAAATTTCCTCTAAAAGTCCTCTACTTCTTTTGTATTGATATATATCTATGCCCATATCTCTCCTATTGTATTTTTATCTTTATTTTTTTCATATTTTAATTGATTTACGGGTGTTAAAAGAATTATCACAAAAAATGGTGTTAAGAGGATGTATTTGTTTAGTTTCTAGCATATTATTTTATTTCATTACTATTATTAACTTATTGTTTTGCTTTTTTTAAATAAAAAGTTGTAAAATAAAACATATTTTATCTTCCATTTCTCTTTTCAAAAATTTTAAATTAAATTGGTTCGAAATATTACAAATAAAATTGAACACTATATAATATGATTACAGTAATGCTTGAGTAGTTGCTTGAACCAGTAGATAGAAATTTTTAGATATACATTGAGAGTGGTGTAGCGTATTAATAGTTTTAAATTAAGGTGATCGGCAATAGAATCAAGTCCCATAACCTATCGAAGAATAAGCTACTCTAGCTAACTAAATGTGTAACAGTATTTGCAGCAGCCTAACAAAAGTTATGTGTAAATGAGAAAATGTTTTAATGAGTTTACCAACTATCATTCAAAATTTAACCAATAGACAAAAAAATATGTAATTCGTCATTCACGTTGATTACATCCAGTTCTAAGATAAACTCAATCATAGTCTTGAGCCAACTGAGAACTTAAAGAGAAAGGATCACCACCCTGGCAAGTTAAATTAATCTCGCAACAACCATTTTGCCATTTGAGTCCCGAATTATGAAGCCATGTCCCTAAAGATTTCTTAATTCCAAAATATTAGCATCGATATTGGAACCAACCAACTTATTGTAATACTGGAAGTTAAATTCTTAATCTCCATTTTAGATAAACTTATAACTAGAGTTACTGGGCAATAAATTTTAAATTTTAAATTTTAAATTTTGTGTAAACTTTTTCTTAAATCTGCAATATTTTATGAAACTAATTAAATGGGTCCTTGAGGTGCATAATAGAAAGGACATTTTATGAAAAATAGAAGATTTGACATCAAATTTGTGCTACAAACTCTATTATATTTTCATTTTACTAGACTTAACTTTTCTCTCAAATGTTTTGTGTCCTCTTTGTTCTTCACAAAGATACCGGAGCTTCGTTTAATCCATTAAGTCTAATCTCTTTTTCCTTTTCAAATTCTTCTCACCAGTTTAGATGAGTTTTCTCTTTCCACCGTTAAGATTTTGATTTGTGTTTCTTTTCTTTTATTATGGATTTTTATGAAATTAAATCACTAAATTGCCGGTGATATAATGATTTTTTTTTAACAATTGCAAGTGTCAAGAATCGAACCCTGAACACCCCAGCCACTTTGAGAATGTACTTTTCAGAGTATAATGATTTAACATCATTTATTGAGTGATTTGTTTATAATAATTGATAATCATATTCTTATTTTGGTGACGAGTTTGTTTTGTTATTTATAATACTCGTGATTGGCATGGGCGTTGACACCAATTCGAAAAACAAATAAAGTAGTTCTTATTGATGGCTTTCAATTAGCAGCTAGTCGCTCCTAATCTTTTTCAGGCGGCCTCTTCGAAATTAAATGACACTCCTATTCTGATGGAATTGCACAATTTCTGTCTATTCTTATAGATTATTTCAATTTTGTGCAATACTCCGGTCCAAGCTTTCACAATCTAATTGAACAACTGACACAAAATGACCGGCCAGGGCCAGCCAGCTCCAGAGTAGGTACTCCAAGCAATTCATACCTCAAATAAAAACCAATTACTCCAATTAACCAGCTTGTATGGAAGATTTCAAAATTTGAGGGGAAGCAATGAAATTGTCCTGTAAATATATTGCAGCTTTTAATGCGTTTATGATTTAGACTAATTGGAAAACTATTGTAAGGGTAAGATAATTTCTTTGATATCTTTATTTCTTAGCTTTGATTACGATTTTCCAAGTGGTTTTTATTTGAATTGAGAAGTTTGATGTGTTTTATTTAAAATGTGTGTTGAATATATAATAAATTGAAACAAATACCTTGTATCACTCTTTTTTTTTAAAAAAAACCAATACCTTATACCACTCGTTTTAAAAAAAAAACCTCCGGAGGAACATTATGTCCCTCTATCGGAAAAAGTTTGGAGCGGGTGAAAATTTCGAGATGAACGTCCGAACTAAGTTGATGCGTTCGCTTGCCTACAAAACACTCACCCATCTTTTCATTAATAATAAAAATAAGTTATGTACAAAGTAAATTGCTTGGTTGGATGAAAAAGTCATTCACCCCAAAAGGAAGCAAACTCCTATTACAACAATATAAAAACGACAATGATAGTAGCTTGCAAGAAAGATGTCTTCCTCCCTTTGAAAATTTTCAAAAACTCTCTATTTCTCCTCTTCCAAATGTTCCAAGCAATAAAGAACCATAATGACGTTGCAAATTCACGACAAAGACCCAACCGGAAAATTGAACGCCACCCATCCAAAAAGCTAGTAGCTGAATAGGGGATTGTCACAACCACACCGAGAAGTCGAAAAAGACCACACCAAACTTGCCGAGCATTGAAGCAGTGGAAAAGAGTGTGTTCCATGGTCTCCCTTTCCTCACAAAAAGGACAATTCGCATTATCAATGCAACCCTTAAATGCTAGAAATGCTTTCAATGGCACTCTTCCATGAAAAACTAGTCATCCAAAGAATCCAACCTTAGGAATAAGTCGCATCTTCTAAATAATGTCAAAGTTCGTTACTGGCACAAGATGTAACGATTCGTAGTAGTGAGCGATATAGCTACTCGTCGAAAACAATTTCGAACCCCCACCAACCCATTGAAAGACATCAGCCCCATCAAAGAACAACGGTGAACCCAAGACTTGAGCACTCGCACCTCCGGAGGCATTCGTAAAAAAATCAGGGTTTGATTGTTCAATCCATCTTCTAAGTTGTAGACAACGTTCGTGGCTTGATACTTGTAGATGACGCTTCCAAAACGGTCTCATAAACGAGGCAGCCCCAAATATTGCTTCACAACCCTCTCGCACATTGCAGCCCTTCTGATTATTCAAGGTAAACAAGACCACGAACAACACCGACAAGGGTAGTTCCGCCATCCAGTTATCATGCCAAAACGAGCATGTATCCCCATTCCTTACAACCACTCGACCGTTCTCCTTAGACACCTTCCAAAGATCAACATTCGATACTCAACATGAAACAATCCCATTCCAAATAGGAGATAAATGCCGAACATCAAAACTTTCCAATGCTGCCTAAGAATCCAAATCATACTTCCTAGCTCAAAACTCAAACCAAATCAACTCTTGTCTCATCGTTCTAATTTTCCAAACCCATTTTACCAATAAGTTACAATTTACCACCCGAAAATCCCTTATGTTAAGGCCCCCAACGCTCTTTGGGAGTGCAATCGTATCCCAATTCACCTTATTCGTCTCACTGTTGCATTCCCTTTCCAAAGAAAGTTTCTCATAATCTGGACTAGCTTCAAATTCACTGACAACGGCATCTTGTAAAGGGACAACAAATACACTAGAATCGCCATAGAACTGCTTCAATTAAAACCACCCTTCCGCTATATGACAAGCATTGTCCTTTCCACCTTTGAAGTCTATTATGGAATTTATCTATAAGGGGGTTCCAACTCGACATAGGTATTCTTTTATCACTCAATGGGGCCCCAAGATAAACAATCGGAAATGACTCCACCTTACATCCCAATAATTCAGCACACGCGGTTACCCTTGACTCACTTACATTAACACCAATAAGGGCACTCTTGTTAAAATTTATACTCACCCCGATATCGATTCAAAGCAATGGAGAATTCTCTTCACAATCGGAATCAAAGTCTCATCCACTGGAATAAGGCACAAGGTGTCATAAGCTAATTGGAGGAGGGATATATCAATAGCTGAATCATCAATTTTGAATCCCGGGAGCAGCCTCGCTCGGACACCAGCATTAAATAGTTATTTGAGGCCCTCAACAACAAGTACAAAAATTAAAGGTGACATGGGATCACCTTGCTTCGCCCCCCTATGTAGTCGAATTGGATCGCATGGTGATCCATTAATAAATAATGATGTGGCCGAACCCTCTCTACACCCGGATAGCCACCTTATTCATTTCTCCTCAAATCCCATTCTCTTAAGAACCGCATCAATACAACTCTAAGAAATATGATCATACGCTTTCCTAACATCAAGCTTAAGAGTAAAGCATGATTTTCCACTCGTACGAATCGAATGAATCACCTCTGATGCAATGAAGGAGCACTCATGAATGCTTCTCCCATGAAAGAACCCGAATTGACAACACGAAACTAACATTGGTAAAATCGGCTTCAACCTTGCCGCAAGCACTTTGGAAATTATTTTGTGTATGCCATGAACAAGCACGATCGACCTATAATTTCCTAACATTGAAGAACGGGCACCTTTAGAACAAGAACCGTAAATGATTTCTAACCAAGTTAGGCAAGCTCCCCATCGCAAAAAAATTCACTAAACAGCTTCATAACACATGGTTCAATTTCGTTCCAAAAACGTCTATAGAAGAAAAAATTGAACCCGCCTGGACCTGGTGCTTTCCTTAGTTGCACGAACAAACAACCCCCACACCTCAGCTTCACTAAATTCCACCACCAGCCCTGCATTTTTCTCTTGGCCAAGCTCCGAAAAATGTAGCCATTGAAGTGAAAACGGAAACATGTTTGATTCCTTGAACAAATCCTAATAGAATCCCCTAATGGCAGCAATAATGGCCCTTTAATGACTTAACAAAACTCCATCAATCTTGAGTTTATTAATACGATTCCCTTTGAAACGTGCCGACGCTACACGATGAAAAAATTTTGTATTGTCATAGCATAAAAGTTTCCATTGAACCCTCGATTGTTGATGCCTAATTTTTTTCCAAACTATATATCCTCTACGTTAATTGGCTACGGGGTTTGATATAATTCACAGTCGACCAAATTGTCAATTGGTCTTAAAATCAAATCCGATGTTAGGTGGATCCCTCGCTCTTCCAAAGATTTAATTTTCGCCTCTATATTCCTGAAATTTAATGTATTCCATGGTCGAATATAATTCCACAATTTAGCCAATTTTAAAACAATATCCTTATCCACCCATTTTTTGCATATAATAGCCCATTTCGCTTTTAAGAATGGTAAAATTCTTCATTCTCCCACCAACAATTCTGTGAGCGGACGACACGGAGCAGTGGGCTGAGTGCACGCAGAGATGTGAGGTGCTGTCCACCGGGGTGTTTGAAAAAAGGTGCACCGGGTTGGGGACCCGGGAAAAGGTTGAAAAAGAGAAAAGTGAAAACGTTTTAGATCGGTTCGAACTCGAATCTGCCATCTCTTAGTGTGGAGTTGCCACCTGGATTAGCTCTTTCCAGGAATTAGAGTCCTGTGAGGCTTATCGTCCGGGGGATGACCACTAAGACACAGAGATTCGGGTTCGGGATAAGTTGCTTATTTCTCATTGGATCACATTAAATTACATCTATAGAAAATAGTGTTCTCTTAATTGTGCATAATCGCACTTAGGTCATTTTTCGAGTTTACATGCATGATTCACGTATAGAAAAAGCTGTATATCCATCCACAACACAGTAAGTAAATGTGAAAAATAAAAATTACAAGGCTTCCAAAAATCGAGGGATGCAACCACCTGCTAACTTATTAATTACATTTTCCATAATATATATGCAATACCCGAAGGAAAATAAAATCCTAGGCATACATCCAATCCTGATCTACCACAAAGGTTAGCACGAGATACTGCACATATGTTCGATTTGATTTTAGGGAGGCCCGTGTGGCCTAATTAAAACATCGATGGTTTAAAGTTGTTATTTTAAATAATGATCGTTTATTTTTATTTACACATATGTTGGTCAATTTTATTAGTGAAAATGACCGCATGGCAAAAGGTGAGGTCTGTTATCCGGGAATAATTTTAATTCCCTTCGTTGGGGTATTCTAATATGAAATAAAAAGAAGTAAAAGATGAAGAAGAAAATTACAACATTTACAATAATAATAAATAAAATAATTCCTAGGTCCACATATAAAAAATCAGAAAGAGATAAAGCACATGAAAGCACAGAATCCGCAGTTCTAGGAACTCAGAGGCTTACCCTTGCAGTATGAATCCACTTCGGCGTATCCGTTCGATCCTCGGGAGCGTTCCTCGTTCGTTTTTGTTTAGTTTTGATTTAATTGGAAAATAAATGTTTATTTATCCAAAAAGATAATCAGACTCAGGTTCTAAATTTATTTTAGACACATGAATATCTGAGGATATTTAAAAGAAAAGTAGATGAAAAATAATTTGAAAATAATTAAAATTTGGAGTCCAAATGTCTTTTGGATCCGAAAATATTTGAAAAATATTTATACGAAAGATAATCAGACTCGGGTTCTAAATTTGTTTTAGACCTGAGAATATCTGAGGTTTTTTTTAGAAAAAAAAAGATGAAAAAGTTAGATCAAAAGATGGAGAGATTTGGGATCCAAAAATGTTTTGGATCCAAGAAAATGTTAGAAGAAAAGAAATATTTTGATCTGAAATTTTTTATCCGAAAGAAAGAATTTTTCTCTGAAGTTTTCGGCCCCGTTTACTGAAAAAGACCCGACTATTTATAGGAAAAAAGTCCAGAAAAAATCCAAAATGGAAAGGCCTCGCTAGCCTCACCAGAAGGCTTGGCGAGGCCTCGTCAAGAGGCTTAGCGAGCCTCGCCAAGCCTTCTGGCGAGTTCGCCAGACAACTTGGTGAGGCTCGCCAAGCCTTCTTGTGAGGCCTCACCAGGAAGTCTGGCGAGTTCGCCAGACAACTTGGCGAGGCTCCTAGGGAATGGCAAGGTTCGTCGGGTCGTTGGCGAGCCTTGCCAGGCCCCTGGTGAGGTTGGCCAACCCTCTAGAGAGCCGTGCCTCGCCAAGTACAGGCGAGGTGAGCTCTGGTGAGGATTGCGTTTCCGAATTTTTTTGTGTATTTTTATATTTTTATTTAATTTTCTGAATTAAAGTCCTTTTAAATTCAGTAACGAGGAAGTATCCCATTTGAAGATCATCGGACGGTCAAAAACCATGTGATTCGAGGATAAATATCCTGAAAAGCCATCATCATTGAACGTGTGAGCTTGTACAAAATCCCATGCTCACAAATTCAACGAACGTGACGGTCTATTTCCTGACGGTGCAATGATGTGCGATGAGAAAATAATCAGAAAATGGTCCGAAAGGGAAGTGTCAACCGTCCCAATATTCATCGAAGGCCAAATATCAAGTAAATCACTCGAAATCATAACTCGATCAATTCGTGAAAATGAAATACTATTCGACCATGTATAATCTTTACCACTCAACGGAATATCATATAAACCATTTTGTTGAACCCAGGTTATATGTTTTGGAAATAGCAAACTGTATAGGATAGTGAATTAATTAAGTACTAAGTATACTCTTAATTAATGAAGCTAACTTGTATGTTGTTTTAAAACAACTCAGTTTTGCTATCGATAATTAATTAAGTTAAGGCTTAGATTAGGAAAAGCTGAGTTCAGTTATTACCAACTGAACCCGTGCTGAGTACTTTGCTGTTGAGTGAATAGTTACTCAGCACATACTGAGTATATCTTTTATTTATTAAAAGCATTATTGTTTTTAGACACTATAAGGATTATACGAGAGCTGTACTACTAATGGTTTCTGTGAAGAAACAGAATATTCATTTGTGAATTTACAGGTCAACTAAAGCAACAAACGATTGGATATTCATAGTGGCTCACACAAGACAAAATTAGTTAAAGTCCACTAAATCTTGTCTGGAACTTTTTCACAAAAGTCCAAGAAGAAGTGCGCCTCTGTCAACCCCATTCCTTAGTGTCTTCGCGCGTGTAAGATTGATTCAGGAACTCCATACCAATCAAGACTGCACGTTGCATCACACGCGTTCTTCTCTCCAAGATGGAATTGCTTGAAGACAAAAGAGCTTACGTTCTCGGAAGCCTATCTCTTCTAAACGTTCGGATTTCTGCCTCTGAAGCATCCCAGAAACTATCTCCAATGGGAAGATTTGAAAGACGTGAAGTGAAGAAATATTAAAGAACTGCAAAAGGAGAGATGTCTACAATGGCTACTTCACAAGAGCTTCAAATTATAAATAGAAGACTGAAGCAGATGATGAAACAAGATAACGGAAGTGAACTACATTGAAACTCATTATAAGCTAAAGTCACTGCAAATCATCTTAGCTTTCCAGAAGTTCACAATCAAATTAGCTTTTTTTTATGTGGATGTTTACTTGCGATATTCTACCATTGGCATGCAAGCAATCAAAATAATCATATGCATAAAGATTCAGCAAAAATGACAATTCATTAATGAACTTAACAGGGGTATAAATGTTTCAAATGATTTGACTCCTGCCATTGATTAGCTCTTTCGAGTTTTCTAATCAACGTGGTTCTCTCGATGTCCTAAGTTTTGCCTGAGCCGCCCTTTTTTGGGTTTTCAACTCAATGGACTAATCTTTTTGCATTTTGGAAAGAAGCCCTAATTTTTGCTCAACTAACCGAGTGTTAATTGACAAGCTAATTACAAATTTATTTTCTTGGTTGTACTGCTTTTCATTGATTTATTTCTTTTACCTATGCATGATAGCAATCGTGTAAGACTTGGTTGACTTGGTAGATCAATTGATGTTGATGTCCATGACATCAGTTGTTGTCTCGTTCAGGGTTTCTGATCGATTGGTTGGTGCTCTCGCCACTTTGCTGGCTTGAGGTGTATGTGATGATGAGTCTTGACCATTGGCGTTTCCTTTGATGGTGTGATGATTGCCCCACAAATGTTAGTGAGCCATGTGAAGGGACTGCTGATGTGTTCAATAGTCTAACTCTTGTTTGATTATCCCACAAATGATGGTGATCTGTGTGATGGAGTTGTTGACGTGTTCAACACTTTGACTCCCCTTTTGTGACGTGGCGCTAGTTGCTTGATCAGGTTGTGACGGAGTTGTTGACATGTTCAACGATGTGACTCCTTCTTTGTGGCATTGCCCCAGTTGTTGGGTCCCAACTTATTTGGTCGACGTTTTAGCCTTATCCCAGCTTCGATCCTTTTGATCTTTGCCTAAGTCAGTGGATGTTTCTATTTGGAGATCTTTCCATTGATCTTTGTGTGATGAGGCAATTACTATCACGCATTGTCTAAGTACATGTATTTGTCTCTCACTTTCTCACAAGAGTCAAATCATTTGAATTTGTTGTGGGTAATCCATTCATACCATAATTAATTTCATGAATGATGTGTCACATGTGCTAAAGACAATATGCATATGTTTATGAGAATGCGTGATGTCATTGATGGAATATCAAGCAAGCAAACAAAGTTCAATTTACAAATACAAATGCCTTGTAGGCTAAGTAACTGATAGCTAATTTATTACATAATCAAACATGTGTTATTCTAGCAACCTTCCGACTCCAAGTACTCCAAGGATTCGAAGTGCTCCATCTTGTCTGCCTTCTCAAACACTTCTTGATAACTCTGGAAGGTGTTTGATCCAAATTTGTTCCTGTATGCTGGCAGTGCATCGTCCAGAAGCTTGGTTATCATCTCTGGTAGAGTTAAGCGAGTCTTAAGCTTGACCTGTGTTGCCATCCATCGTCTGTAGTAGGATTTCAAATTCTCACCCTGCTCCTGCCTTATAGCTTCTTGGTGTTGCATCGTGGTTTCCATTTGAGAGTTGAAACCGTAATGGCCCAGCATGGCTTGAGCGAGGCTATTCCAATTAGTAGGTATGTTTGGCGGGAGATGGCTGTACCATTCATCGACAGGGTGGCCCAAGGTGACGACAAAGAGCTTAGCCATCATCCGTTCACTGATCCCTAATGCCCTCATCACTGTCTGATAATGTGTCAAGTGAGTACGCGGGTTGCCAGATCCTACATACTTCTCGAACTGTGGCATTGCGAAGTTCGGGGGTAAGATGTCTTCATCCCCAATAGTTGGTTGTGCTGGGTATGTGTTCATGGGACGACTACCACGAGTGGCCAAGAATTGTTGCCATTGTTCTGCCATTCCTGGTTGTTGGAGGATGGCATCCATCGTGCTTGAATAAGAGCCACGTTGCCCTTGGGGATATGCCGCAAATTGGGGAAGTTGAGATGCATGGAACTGTGAGGTGGCCGACGTATTCCCATTAGGAACAGGGTATTGGGTCATTCCCTGGTAGGAAGGCTCTGATGAGAATGTCGGCTGGACAGGCTACCCCTGGAAGTGTTGGGAATGATTGGAGAAGCTATATCCTGGTTGTCCAATCGAAGCCTGGTTTGGCAGACTTCATCTTGCCCCAAACTGATAAAAAGTAGTTGGGGGCACCATGTGTGAGGTGGGAGGTCCCCTTGTTGGATTGCCATTGTAAAGGGTGACCTCTGAGTTGGACACTGCTTTCAGGGCCCTCTCAACATGTAGGCGAATGATCGATGCTAGCTGTTCGCTATTTGCAAAGGCATCTATGGCAGCTGCAATCTCGGCGCTCACCGACGATTTTTGAGAATTTTGTCTCGTCATGACAGGGTGATCTTCTCTCACGCCTTCTTCTTGTGGATTAGCCATAATAGCGCTTGAAAATGAATCTAAGTCTAAACCCGAGTCCTCACTTGAGTCAGTGTATGGAACCCCCTCCAGATTGGTAGCAATTGGGGAAACGCGGACTAGGCGGTGAGCTAGCCTCTTCCCTAGCTAAGATACATAAGCAAAGGGTTAGATGTGCATGTAAGATTCGTGACACGAATCATGATGAGAAATGCGTGAGATGTTTAATGTTATGGCTGCATTCACAAGGGTTAGCATGCCATGATGCGATAAAACTCATGTTCGTCAATCCATTTGAAACAAACATGTTAGTCATTAGTAACTCAAATAATAATAAGACCTAACCCATGTGGTGAGGGCTTGAGGTTAAGATGACATCCGTGTGATGTCAAAGAGGTATGACTCGTGTTTGGCCAATCCATTTGAAACAAAACAACGAGGTTTGCTTATTACCCGTGTGGTAATAAGCATGGTTAAAAAATGTTACTTGTGTTTGTCAATCTATTTGGAACAAACAAGTTAAAAAAATGACAAAGGGTCGTGTATCATCCATATGACAACACACTTTGGAATTTTGAGAATTCAAGTTTTGGGTAAGACAGTGTGTCATACCCTTTGAGGTATTGAGTAATCAAATGCCGTTTTGGCAAGGAAGTGGTAAATTTGCCAAATGAACCGATAATAAAAAGATAGCATATTATCTGAGTGATAATACACTTTTGACTCTAAGGATCATGGATCGATTTTGATGAGTTCGAGTTTGGGTAAACCGTGCGTTATACCCTAGGCTTAGAAGTCCATGATCATGGGTAGGTATTTGCCCCGTTTGGGCTTTTGGTGTGTGTGATTGCCCCGGAAGGGCTGTGAATTGGATGTTTGAGTGAACATCTCAAAAATGATGTGTAGGATTTCCCCTTGTGGGCTGAGTGTCGGATGTCAAGTGTTCATTCCGAAGATGACGTGCAGGATGATGCAATCTATAGTGTGTGTGAGATTGATTTGGTATCGTGTTGTGTACACTTAATACCATGAGTGTGTGCGTTCAAGTGTCTACACAAAAATTCATGGTCAGTATGACATTTGTTCATTGAAAAATTGGAAATGTGTATATACATAGCACGTAGCATGCAACGTATCGCTTCCAACCTTATGACTCCCTCGTGTAGGGTTTTTGGATAGTCTCTATCCTAAGTTTGGTTTTTCTTAGTACCATGAAGATACTAAGGAGCGTACTTGTAGAAAATACAATGCATGATCGCATGTTTGGGTAACACCCTAGGGAGAATGCCTATGGGTTATTTATATGAGGGCTGTAAATGGGTTGCTGATGTAGAAGGTTCTTGTTGCACTAAGATACACTCCAAGCCTCTGACGAGGGAGGTACATGCGATATGGAAACAAGTGATCCACCCGCTAGGTTCCTTCGATCACCAAGGGGTCACGAAGTATACTTTCGCAAGCTTCTCAGTAAAAATCGGGCACCGTAATCTTAAAGGCTAAGCCATCTATTGCAATGCGAAATTATGAATATGTCATAATTAAGAAAAAAAAATGGAATAATGTGATCAATAATTTTCGGCACTTATCCAAAATCTAAAACCTTTTAAAAACAAGTTTTTAGAAAAACTCCCCAGCGGAGTCGCCACTGTGAGCGGACGACATGGAGCGGTGGGCCGAGAGCGCGCGATTCATAGGCGCGGTCCACCGGGGTGTTTGGAAAATGGTTCTGCGTCGGGTTGGGGACCCGGGAAAAGGTTTGAAGAGAGGGTGAAAACGTTATTTAGATCGGTTCGAACCCGAATCCACCATCTCTTGGTATGGAGTCGCCACCTGGATTAGCTCTTTCCAGGAATTAGAGTCCTGTGAGGCTTAACGTCCAAGGAACGGCCTAACAAGACACAGAGATTCAGGTTCGGAATAAGTTGCTTATTTCTTATTGGATCACATTATATTACATCTACAGAAAACCGTGTTCTCTTAGTTATGCATATTCGCACTTACGTCGTTTTGGGTTTGAAATGCATGATTTAACGCGCATACGAAAAATAATAAATCCATACATCAAGCGTTAAGTAAAGGTGAAAAAGTAAATGCGGAAAAAGTAAAGATTAATGGTTACATAACCTCGGGGGATACAACCGCCCGCCTAATCTATGAATTACAATTTCTGTACAAATATATACAATACCTGAAGGAAATTAAATCCTAAGTTCTAACCTGCATCCACAAATGTCAGCAAAGGGGATATCATGTATGTTCGATTTTGATTTTAGCAAGGCCCGTGTGGCCTAATTAAAACATCGATGATTTATAGTTGTTACTTGGAATAAAAATGGTTCATTTTTATACAAGTATGTTGGTCGATTTTATTAATGAAAATGACCACATGGCAAGATGGTGATGACTGTTATCCGGAAATATTTTTTATTCTCTTCGTGGAGGTGACCCCCCATAATGCATCTTTGAAGTTAGGATGGTCTCAGCGAGTCATTCCGGGCTTAAATGGCTCGAAACGGAGCAAAACAGGACAAAATTGCATTCCGCCGGAGCCAATATCGTTGACGGCATTGTAATATCATCCGTGGCAATATCCTTGATGGAATTGCGATGCCGTCAACGATATTGCATTTCCAGACCTGTAAAAACATGCAAAAACGCGGCAGAAACAGCAAAAAACGATAATCTAACTTCAAATGGTCATAACTTTTGCTATACTTAACGGATTTTGATGATCTTTATCATTCTAGAAAGCTAAAGATGTGCAGAATATGTTAATGTAAATAAAAATTCAAAACAGATTTAAAATCATACTGAAAATAGCGAAAGATAGAATGGTGCGCAGAAAACGATAATTACCGAAAACAAAGCGAAACTTCAAAACGAAAAGAATATAAACGTAAGCACGACTCTAGGAACTCAGAGACTTACCCAATAGCTATGAATCCACTTTTTTTGGTCCATGAAAACACCCAGAAATTCCTCCTTGTTTCTTTGGTTCGGATTTGCCTGTTTTCAACGGAAACGGAGAGTTAGAAGTCTCCGATGATGGGAAGGCTGAAACTTCCGGGATTTTGTTTGAAATGAGAAAGGGAAGAACAAGTGTTACTTCCTCCCTTGGATTCGGATCTTAGAAGTGTTCTAAGGATCCAAAGTTTTGGTTTTTGTTTTGTGGTTTTTGTGGTTTTTTTTATGGTTTCTTTGTGGTTTCTTGGAGGATTTTTCTGAGTTATTGGAGAGCTTTTCTCTCATCAATTTCGTTCTCCCTTATGCCTCCTCCTTTCTGCCTTCTTTTTTCTTTCTTTTTGTTGAATCTTTTAGCCCCCATGGGCTCCCTTCAATCCAAAAGTCTTAGGTGGTTTACCCACCAATTTTTGTCCCATTGCCCATTTTTCTCCCACCTTTTGTTGACTAAGTGGGTTGTAGCAGCTCATATTGACGGGTTGTCAAGTGGAAAACCCGTAATTATGGGGTATGGATGGGTTGAATTGATTAAAATAAGAGGAATTCGGGTTTTGGTCTGCCAGTTAGGCTAATATCGTCGACGATATCCGGATATCGTTGACGATATCGCAATATCATTGACGATATTGCCAATATCATTGACGATATGGGCTTTAGGCAGCGGGCTTTTCTCTTTGGTTTGGGCTTTTTAAAGGAAAGGAGGCCCAAAGAAACAACGTAGATGATTTCCGGATGATTTCGAGACCCTGCAAAATGTGAAAAGCTAACAAGGGAAAAATTATAGCTTCATCATCAAACTCACGAGTCGGGAGTAAAAATCCCGTGCTCACAATTCTCCAATATCACCACCAAGAAAATGGCCAAATTCGTGGAGAAGTATATTTTTACTCGGTATGGGGTTCCTCATCACATAGTCTCGGACAATGGTGTGCAATTCTAAGGGGCAACAGCAGAACTCCTAGAGAAATATGGTATCGAGCATCACCGCTCTTCACCATACAGACCGCAAGCCAATGGGGCAGTAGAAGCAGCCAATAAGTCCATCAAGAAGATCCTAAGTAAGATGGTAACTACCTACCGGGATTGGGCGGATAAGTTACCTTTTGTAGTCTGGGGTTACAGGATAAGCATTCGAACTCCTACGAATCAAACTCCGTTTTCGCTCGTATATGGAATGGAAGCAGTTTTACCGGTAGAGACAGAAGTGGGTTCCTTGAGGATAGCGCTAGAAGCCAAGTAGGGAGAATCGGAGTGGACCAAAGCAAGATTTGAACAGCTCAACATGATCGATGAATGACGCCTCAGAGCCTTGGATCATCTCCAAATGTACCAACAGCGGATGGCTAGGGCATACAATGGCAAGGTCAAGCATCAGAAGCAACCTCTGAAAGTGGGAGACTTGGTACTGAAACAGTTGAGACCTTCGAATGTGGATGTCAAAGGAAAGTTTATACCCAACTGGGAAGTCCCGTTCATGGTTAAGAAAGTGCTGAGCAAAGGAGCAGTCAAGATTATGGACATGGATGGCAACGAATTCGTAAACCTCGTCAATCAAGATAAACTTAAGCGTTACCACGTATAGGCAAAGAAATAAATACGAAAAAAGCAGTACAAAAAAAATACATGTGTAAATAGGCTCGTTAGCTGATACTCTGTTGGTTGAGCAAAAATTATGGTCTTTTCTTTCTTTTCTTTTTTCTTCTTAATAAAATAAGATAGAGTTGAAAACCCGAAAAGGGCGATTCAGGCAAAACTTAGGATAAAAGAGTGAGGAAGAAATTCATTAGTTAGAAAACCTGAGAGGGCTATCTAATGACAGGAGTTGGATCACTCGAAATATTTGTACCTTGATTCATTTCATCAATAAAGACATCATTTTTAAGCTGAAAATGTTTAATGCGAATGTTCAGGGAAATATATGAATGCTAATGGCTGAAACATCACAAGTAAACAATAAATATTTTGCAATGCATTTAATTCCATAGTTTGTATTAGGAATGGAAAAGAAAAACTCAATCCGAGGGAATCATACCACATTGGTGCATTCTAAGTAAAAGTCGATTATGTTTATTTGGTTTTTCTTAAATTAACGGCATCATTACAGACCAGATTATCAAGCTGACTTCATCAACTATAAGGGCTCAGCCTATTTTCTTCTCTCAACCACTCGTGTATCAGCCAAGCATAACTTCCAGGGTCCGTCAGAGACCTAATCGAGTCTAACCATCCACGGTAGAACTTGTCAGTCTCCACGACCCTGTTATTAAGGGGAGTAAACCGGGTATGTTAACTCCACCAGACTGGTAACCTGTCTAGACAAGAATGATGCCACTCTGAAACCTGGAAGGTGCATATGTCTGGTGGTATCCTTTGGCGTCTCTCTTACTGCCTACAGATACGACTAGGCGAGTAGAAGGTGGAATGGTATAGGCCCATCAACAAAATCCCATCTTCAAACATCAAGACTGCAACGTGATTGATTGCCTACTAGGGGCAAAGCCAACAGATCCTGTCATCAGAGACCTAGCTGAATACCTGGATCTAGTATTGTTCAGCCATCCGAGAATGTCCTTGAGTGATCAAACCCCGCCTGTTGTATGCGACAGGTGAATAGTCAGAAGGATTCCCCCGTGGATCGCCAATCAGAGAAAACTTCTCCAATAACCAAACCTGATACAAACCCTAGGGAAAATCAGTAATCTTTGCAGGCCTACCTTGAGGAGCATGAAAATGATCATCGACCATATCAGGGTAAGAGATAGCGGCCTCCATGCCAATAAAATTCTTCGCTGGCGCTAGTGCAGATGGAGAATCACCCCGATGAAGGGGGTCGATGACGGACATTAGCCGGAATAGGGCAACATGGCCAACTCAACAGATAAATTCTGACATCAGAAGCAGAACCACCATGTACGGCTAGGCAATATGAATCCTAGGGGCAATCATGCACTAACACAAGAGAAGGCTTTTCAATGAACGAAGCCTACAACACCTAAAGCAGATGAACATACATCATATGATAAATATTATTCATACATAAAGTCATTCATACATGCGCATGCATCATGTCACTTACAGGTCAAGGCAATGCTAAACCGGGGCAACATCGTCCTAGTAAATAAGAATCTCCACCTCCACATGAGGAACCTTTAAACAAGACGATGGTCCATTCAAGCCTTAAGTCAATTCAAGCCTATTTAGGCCTCCTTCAAGCAACATTACAGAATCACAAAGCCTCCCAAAAGAACGGAGCAACCATCGAGATATCCCCGAAATCTCAAACACAAATTTCCACATTTATCATGGGCGTGAAGAAAAATTTCTCAGAACCCTCATGTTTTAATTCTTGATTGAAGGGGCAAAAATTTTTGCTTCCAGCAATCTCAATCAAGGAATTAAAACATATGTCACAAGTACCTACTAATAAAATTCCTCTTTTTTGCAGGTACCCCTTCAACTCACAAAGGGCATACAATTCAGACCGCAATGGTCATCCATCCCACAGTGGATTTCAATGAAGACTCACAGCAGTCAACGTATTATCAAAGGCATGGAGCGCACGGCTTTCTTCCTTTCCCCAGTAGTTCTAAAGGTCACAGTCAACCCAAAATTCAACTCACAAGGGGCATCCACCGTAGACTTTATACAGTCCGCATATCCTCTAGGACTTTCTACAGTCCTCATTCTTTTTAAGACTTTTTACAATCACTAGACTTTCTATAGTCCACATTCTTTTTAAGACTTTTTACAGTCACTGGATTTTCTACAATCTTCTATTTTCAAATTTTTAATGTCAATGAATTTTCTACAGTCCTCTTTCCTTCTGACTTTTTACAATCACCCGAACTTTTTTTTTTTTACAATTCAAAATCCCAACTTTTTACAGTCACCAGAACTTTTTACAGTTTTAAATCTTGACTTTTTTCAGTCATCCAAACTTTCTACAGTTCAAGCCCTAACTTTTTACAATCATCAGAACTTTCTACAGTTCACACCTTGTCCCGGCCTTTTTACGGTCAGCGAATTTTCTATGGTCCACGTCATCGGTAGGCTTTTCATAGCCTACACACGGGATTCTCAACCAGGAGAACAGATGCACACTGTCAACGTTCTCTCCTCGACGGTTACGACAGTATTAACCAACCAAAGGTCAACCTCCGCAGGGGCAATCATTGCCAAACAGGTAATTCACAAGGGCACCAAGAGACTAATCACCGAAGGACACTACACCAAGATGAAAGCATCCAGACATCATCCCCAAAGAGTGCCAACCGCGACCGGGCAGGTATTTTCTCTAAAACCCGCTGCTCTTTCAATCGTGGGACCATAATGATCTCATATCAGCAGTGATCCCACGAGGGGCAGCCTGTGAGCACGGGATTTTTACGCCCGACTTGCGAGTTCGATGATGAAGCTGTAATTAATTTTCCTTTGCTAGTCTTCCACTTTGACAGGGTCTCGGAGGTCCTCGGGAGAAGCGTTCCTTGTTTCTTACGAGCCTTAAATATTTTCTAGGTCACCTCATCAGTAAATAAGTCTAATTTGAACCAAAATCAGACCAGAAATCCAACTGAAAAATACAGTTTCTAATTACGGACAGACCGATAATCCCGGGTTTTCTCCTATCAACATGATGTCATCCAAACATCATGCATGACATAAGGGGGTAAAAGACAAAATAAAAAGAGGTGGAAAGTAGGACTTTTTTGTATTGAAGGGAGCCCATAAGGGCTTGATTTTTCAACAAAAATAGAGAAAAGAAAGGGAAAAGATCACGTAAATTCAAGGAAGAAAGTGGTAGAGAAGAAAAATTAAATAAACTCATGTTCTTGAGAGAAAAAAGAAAAAACTAAACAAAAACTAAAAAATTCATAAGTTTTAATTCTTAGTACATTTTCTAAGTACAAATTCAAGGGAAGAAGGACTTCTACCTCCTCTCTTCCTCTCCTTACAAGCCATATCCAAGAAGCCTAGCCTTCCGGACACGAGTAGACCACTACTCTCCGTTTTCGTCAAATACCGCAAAACCAAGCCAAAGAAACAAGGAGCACTTCCCGGGTACTTTCGTGGACCAAGCAAAGTGGATTCACGGCTACAGGGTAAGCCTCTGAGTTCCTAGAGTTTGTGCTTACTTTTATATGCTTTTCTTTTTTAAGTTTCATTTTCTTTTCGGTTATTTCTCGTTTCCGCGCACCATTCTGTTTTCTACGATTTTCAGTATGATTTCAAATCTGTTTGAGTGTTTTGTTTACATAAACATGTTCTAGACATCTTGAGCTTTCCGGAATGATAAATATCGCTTAAAACGGACAAGTATATCAAAAGTTATGAATTTTCAAAGTTTTGTACAAATTTATTTCGGTTTCATGGGAAGAACGTTACTGTTTTCAATTCTGGGTTTGACGAACATTTTTATTGCATGATTAGTTATTTTTATTAGATTCCTTGGATCATGAGGTTTCCGGAATGGTAAAGATCATTTAAAACGGATAAGTAGAAATAAAGTTATGATTTTTCGAAGTTATGTAAAATTACGGTTCACGATTTTG
>CATIWQ010641317.1:0-16101 GCA_949673415.1 Euphorbia schlechtendalii
AATCAAATTGAAAAATTAATTGAGAAAAAAAATTAAAATTGACATTGTTTTTCTCTTATAAATAAGCTAGGAAAACTCCTGTTAAAAGCCCGGAATTAAAAGGCAAGCACAGAAACTTTTAAAAAATTGCAATTAGGTCCCCAAAATCGGAAAATCACAAAATTGAAGGGCAAAACGATGTTTTTTGGCCGAAAAGCGTTGGAGTACACAGTGTATGCTGTGACTTTGGATCATTGGCCCGTTTCCGATGAGAAAACATATAAAAAAAAGCCAAAATCCAACAATCCCTAAATCTCAAAAAAACACCTACAATATGCATAAAATCGAAAATGCATAGAACAATGCATTGATGAATCAAAAATGAAAATATGGATTTTCGGTTCGGTTCTATGGATTTTCGGTTTTTTTATCCAAAAACCGAAAACCGAACCGAACATATGGAAAATGCATGAACCGAAATCCGAACTGAATGAATTCGGTTCGATTTCGGTTCAGGTCGGTTCGGTTCGGTTTTAAAATATTTTGCTCTCCCCTAAGCAAGAGTTTGTGTATTCTAGATAGGCCAAATAAAAAACCAATTTCGCATGATACTCTCTCTGGTTCTTAATACTAATCATTTCAATTTTTCATCAAGATCAATAAGACATTCAATACACTACTAATGGACTAATTTATTTCTTTTACTTTATAATAAAAATTCTCTCTATTCTTAATTACCAACTTATTAAGTATTCCCCCCGTCTACTAAATATTTTCGTTTTAGAAGGATTTTAATGTTTCTTTTTTATTGTCATTTTGTATTTTCGACGTGATTTTTCTCTAAGTTTTCCAATCCTACCTCTATTAATTTGTTTAACTTTCAATTAAACCATATTTTAATCTCCAATAACAATATGAGAAGACTCTAGGAATCAATATTTAAACATATTAATGAAGTCTTAAAAATAGAGTATGACATTTATGAAAGAGTAAATTAGTAAATCAACTCATTCGGTTTATTGTTATCTTAAAAACTGTGAATTAGTTAAAATTTACACTTAATTTCTTTCTTAATTAATGCAATGGTAAATTAGGAAAAAATTGTTGAAAAATACATTAATATTCTAAAATGACAAGTAAGAAGAATCAAAGTAAAATGTTGATTTTACTTTAGAACAATGCATTAATATTTTGAAATAACTACTTCAAAAAAATGTTGATTTTACTTTAGGAACCGGAGGAAATGCTATCTGGAAATAAATGATGGTGTTGAATTGAAGTCCAAATAGTGGGCTATAAAGTCAAAATGTTGATTTTTCGAAGTAGTTCTAGTCCAAATTTAACGTCGAATTTGATTTTAAAAACATAAAAGTCAATGCAAAAGTAATTAGCTTAACTTGAAAGTCAATATGATGTATTTGTATCGAAAATTGAAATAGGATAAACTGAAATCAAATAAAATGAAACTTACTTTGCAGTGCCGTAATTGACAAGGCTAGCAAAAAGAATGCCAATGGTTACATTAAGTTGGAATAATATGTTTAGTCCACCACGTATTCTTGTTGGTGCTATCTCTGACAAGAATAAAGGAACAGCCTGCATTTATACAAATTAAGTAATTATAATTAATTTTTTGGGTAGCATATATTAATTTAATCAACAAACATAATTTTTTTTGCTCATTTATCTTATTGAATAACTATTTTAACTTTTAAGCATTGAATTATGACTATTAACTTGATTTAGTTATTTTAAAAAAATTTATTAGAAATAAACAACGGCAACAATTTAATTATTTTTAATACACGGATGAGGACATTAATATTAAACACAACAAATTTTTCCTTTCCAAACATTAAAATCAATTGTTTGATTATTTTAAAAAAACCATCACAGTTGTTATATAATACCGATAATGCAAACAAACTGTTGAAGTTTTTTACAATCCCCAGAATCTACAATTGCTACATCAATAGCTTAAATTATTTATAAAAATGCAGACGAAAACAAAAAATCACTCATTTAATTATAGATTAAAGACACCTAGAAGCGTACGTGTATCGTGTTTACATCAGCAAACATAACTTTAACTTCATTTGTTAAATTTAAGAAAAAAAAATGACAATAAAAATTATAAGTTGAAAAAAAAAATTGTGACACCTTGACTAAACCCAAAAACGTCCCCACCAAACAAACTTGACTTTAGCCAAAATGGTCCACATTGATTTAGCTAAAAATAATTAACTTAATTTTAAAAAATGTGTCTTCAAATAAACATTGATTGTTAAAAGCGAAAGGAAAGATAAGATTCAGAGAAAATGGGAGTTGGCTACCAGTTTTTTTCATATGAAATTAAAATAATTAGTACATTAAAAGCGCTATAAAGTCTTTGTCACATGTGATATCTTTAAAAAGCAAAAAAAATAATTTTTAATTTTATATTTAGAAAGTTATTTCTTAATTTTATGAAAGTATGACATATTCATCCATATATTGGCAGAACTAAAATATAATCCGAAAAATTTATTCAAGTGTAAAAACCTATATGTATAAACTCTATTATTTGTGTAAATAATGCCTTAAAAATATGTCAGATATCTTTCATAATTAATTGTATATAAAGAGTTATTTAATCACTTCAAATAAGCGATATTTTGTATAATTTACATATATACAATCAGAAATTGAATTTACTTTTATTTTATAAATATTAATTGTTTTTACCATTTCAAGACACTAACTATAGAAGTTAATAAATTGATTAGAATATCTAATAAGAGAAGATCAAAACTTAATATTAACCTGATTAGCGAAACCAACACCACACCCTAGCAAGATCCGACCAATGATGAGCATGGCGAGATCTTGGGCAGCAGCATTAAGCACAACACCGAAAATAAAAAAGATACCGGCGATCAACATGGTTGGCCGCCTTCCGAGTTTCCTTGTAGTGTAGGATGCAAAGAAAGTTGCAATCAGGCCGGCCAAATACAACGATGATGTGAACAATTGTAAACCTTGATTATCATATTTGCAATAATTGCTGTTGATTTTTGGATCCTGGGTTTTGTCATACACTGTTGGGAAGAATTTCATTAAGAAATCCGGCATAGATGTAACACCCCCTGCATTATATTAATGTTAAAAAAAATTAGACGTCTTTGGGTTTGAATCCTTTCATATTTAAGATTTCATATCGATAAATTTCAATTATTTGGTTATAAATAATTGGGATTATACATTTCGCGAAGTTCACTGGCGAAATTGATCTTCCTATCACACCAGCAGCATTGAGGAATAAAACTTTGCCAGAAGAATTTCCAATTATACCCTTCTCTATACGCTGTCAGTTATGATATGGTACGTAGTTGGAGATTTACTTTATTGTAGAACATATTCTATTGTGAACTTTACTTTTTGGCTTTTTTATCTAATTAAATCAGATATTTTATAAGATCCGAAAAAAAAAATTTAAAGAACAATTATGAAGAGTTATTGACAGAAACCTTCAACCAATTCATCAGATGATATATAGATTGGATTACGAACTCGAAAAACTTTCCGGTCCCACAATTCGAAATAAAGCTATTTTTATACAAAATTTATAATAGAAATTAAAAAACTTCAGTAGATAAAAATGTAACACCTGATACTCCGACGTCATACCCAAACATAAGACCACCTGTAGCAGCCATAATGCAGGAAATAATGACAAGTGGCGTTATCTTAGCCTCAAACTCCTTTCCTCCGGTGGCCGTAAAACCTCCACCCGCCATGATTATAGATATGAATCAAAACTCTACAAAATGGAAAATGAACTTTCCCTGTCTCTGCCCCCCTCTCTCTCTAGACTTAAATATGTAATTTAAGTCTATTAATGACAAGAATAGCCTCTGAAAACAAGATTAAATGAATTTTCCAAGTGGATGAGATTGTGCAATGAAGAAATAAGAAAGGGTTTATATAGACAGAGAGAAAAGCTAAAATGATAGTGTGAAATTGGACCACATCCACGTGGCAGTTCTAAAAATGTTGTTGAATTAAGGTTTTCTTTTCTGTCATTCTTTTACTGGCAACAGGCAAGTCAACTAACGGCTCTTATACCGACTAATGAATCATATACTCTCATCTTCTTATAAAGTCTTATAAATAAAGCCATAAATTACGATTTTCTTTTTCTTTTTTATTCACTTTTGTGTGAAATGAATATGTGATATTTTTCTGTTTCGTGGAAAAAAATTGTTTTGGCCTTTTTACATATTCTTATTTTCATGTATGTTAAGCCAATAATGATGTAATTTACTTCATTATTATTCAGCAATTTTTTTCATTATTATAATTATTATTGTTAGTATGCATTCCATCAAATATCAGTTTTGCTTACAACTATTAGACATCTATCATTAATTAATTTGTTTCGAATATAAAAAGTTATCAACAATACAACAAATAATATCTCTTAAACTATTCACTATAAGAAAAGAAAAGAAAAGAGCATTATTGTGTGAATGGAATTTCAACGTCAGATAATTATATAATTAAGGACTATGTTAACGTATATTATTATTAATTAGGTTTTTAACCAAAAAAAATGTTAACATTAATTAGGTATATAATGAAATGTTTATTATCCATATTAGTAATGTTGAAACAGATTAAAGTTTGTGTCTCCAATTATGTTTCCCTTGCATGTTTCTTATTGAAAAACTATCATGTGTTGGGCACAACATATAGGAAAGAAAAGTCCACTAATAAAAAGAGAAAATTAAATGAAAAAAAATTAAAGTAACACATAAAGATTTTTCAATGGGAGGCATGGAAGAGGTTATCAATTTTGGGACAGAACATCAATTGTGAAAACTTGATCAACAGCGGTTGATTAATGTGAAAAAAATGGATAGGGAAAACAGATAAAAATAATAATAAGATAAGAAAATCCCATTTTTATATCATTTCCAGTTGAAAATATTGACATAGAATCTTTTTACGTGTCCTATTTGTTAAAAACTAAAATTGGGATTTGTAACCAATTTTGCTATGGATACATTATAATATGTATAATATTAATATATGTAATAGTATTAAATAGTTAGTCTATTTTATCTGTCTTATGTGATGCCAATTTTTAAAGTTTTCTAAATCATATTAAGAACAATTTGTTTAAATATACATATACATTTGTACATTAATGTCAGACGAAATTAAGAATATAACTGAAAGATTGCTAGACCTTTTGGAGGAATTATACCAGAGTTCAATCTTTTAATGTGAAAATGAATCGGTAATTATATTTCGACATATATATTAATAGATTAAAAGTGCTAAGTATACTAAAGTGAAATTATAGTTTTTCAAGAATAGCCATATTTTAAGCCCTAAGTCTGAACTTTCATCTGACCATTTCCCATGTTTTTTTGGCATTTTCTCTTCGGTACAACGCCAAAAATTATCTTTTTTTTCTCAATTTCGTGTGTATTTTTTAAGAAGAATGGGACACTTGCAATTCCGTATTTAAAGGAATTTCGTCACACTTGGGAAAAATACTTTTAATTGTATGACTATGGCAATAAGCTCTCTACTTGGCCACTCTTTGAATTGGATTCTTGTTCCTTACCATTGCTTGGATACATTTTTTCAAAAAGAAAGAATTCAATTAAATAGATTTTCATATAAAAATGCATTAATTATATACAGTTATGCACAATTCAGAACACAGTCAAAGAGTTTTAAATTGAATTGACACGACAACACAATTTTGCAAAATATATAATTGACTATATGTAATAAATTATAAACATGTTCACACATGAAATTGGAGTGGAATTATAACGTTTTATATATATAAGATATAGGTGTTTTGTAGCATAATGGAAAATATGGGTTTAAGGTCATTTGTAAAATAGTGAGATGAACTATGCGGCACAAGTGTTATATAGAATTTGTTAAAACAAAATTCGAATAATTCGAGTTTCATAGTTGAAGGCAAAAAAATTTTGATTTCTCAGGGATAACACAACTCAACAAACATTTGTTAAAGATGCTTGCACTAACAAAAAAAATGAAATTTGACATTGTTGAACCCAATAAGGGTGATTATATGTCGGAATGAGGTGAATAATTTTTTTTTCGAGTTTTACTAAATTTTAGAGGTTGTTGCAGAATTTTTGTTTATCAACTTCTAATGCAGATTCTGAGTAATACTGACTTCATTTTCACTCAGTGTTTATCCACTAACGTAGTCTCTGATATTTATCAGTTTCAAATATAATCAAATTCTAAATGCAATAGTTAATAACAAGTTAAGAGTTTGGAACATAAATTATATACTGGTTCAGCCTCTGAATAATCTAGTTCTTGGAATTTCTATCCAAGATTTAATCCACTAATGATTATCTTTTAGTGGGTGGAAAATAAAATGTTACAATTGTTGTTTACAGATTGAAATATCCTTCAACAATCTCAGCTAAGCTTTACTAATAAATAAATATCATCCTTGCAGTATCTAGGCTATAAGCTATTCCAATACCCTAAGTACACTTCTCAATGTATCTAAGTTCCCTCACACTAACTCAACTTCTGAGTTGGTGATTCACAAGAAATAATTTAAAAGATTAAAGCTTGTGAAATTTGTTTCAATAAGACTCTTTTACAAATAAATTTTTAATGAATGTTTTCTAATGCTTGAAAGTGAAGTTTGGCAGCTTTTTGAGATAGTTTGAATGTTCTTAAGATTGAATAAAACTTCACCAAATTTCTTTACTGGAACTTTTCTCTTATTTATGGACTTGATTCTTTCTAGTTGTGCTCGGACCGTACATGAATTCTTTCTATTGTCTCTCTTCAAATCAAGAGGTTACGACTAAGGAGAATAAGGACAGATTTCCATTAACCATGTCGATTAGACTAAGTTGATTATCCGTTTAGAAACAAGAGAATGGCTTTGGTACAAGGCTGAAAATAAAATGATCCCCATAGTAACGCGTTATTTGCTACAGGGGAGAAAAGATGCTTTTATCTCCTGGCTGTCAACATCAACTTATCTTTTTCTCAGATATTATACCTTTTTTAGTTGCTAAATTAAATGCAAATGCATGGTAATGTTGACTCACGTAATATTTTGGGATTTGCTAATAAATAATTTGAAATTAATTTCCCGTACTTAATTTGTCCTTAAAATGTTCAACTTAGAGGATACTTCCCTCCGAGGAACTAAATTGGCCTCTGAGAAATACTTTAAGCTTTAAAGACTTTAATGATGTTTCTGATCAAGGCTTGACTCTGATACTTCTTGAGACTTATTACATACTTGACTTGCCTCTGATTTGGATACTACCTCAAAAATTTATTCTCGCAGTAAGTGTCAAAACATCCTTTGAGCATTCTCTGAGATCCAAATTCAACAGACATATTTTCAGGTTTTTCGAATAACGAAGTAATTTGAAAGAGAAATAAAAATAATAAAGAGAATTTAGTGAAGTATATGTAAACTTTATAGTTACACGTCAACGGATAAAAATCTTTTATTTATTGGTTACATAGAGGGGCTAATGAAACTCTTAGAAATGAAAAGGAATATATGTATCAGATTATAGGCTCTCACAATTCGGTGCATTCGTGTACACAGATCGTCCGCAGGGAAAGGAAATATGATTATATTCACCAGTAATACATTTTTGGATGTTTCTCTCATGTGCGATGGAGGTGTATATTTTTTGTTTCTCACATATAAAAAATATGACTATAAGGAAGTTATATTTCTTAAACTTTACTAATATTTGAAAGATTAGGGGTGAGAAAGTGTCCTCACGCGCTAATCTTCACAGAATGTTGATCTTGTGACGTCCTCATTGCACGGTGGTTAGAACCTACAAGACAAGGAATTATTAAGGGGAGCTAACCGTGTGACCGACGTAGCCTTTCCGATGCTTAAGTTAGCTACAAAATTGAAAGAGAATGGCAAAGAATGAATAATGATTTGGAAGTATAAATTATATACCTTTCATGTATGGCAAATGTCCCTTTTTATAGGAACTAGATATGCTCAATTATTAATGGAACCAATATTTGCCTTTGATGAGCATCCCTATTTAGAACACATCTCTTGCCATAGGTAATAGAATCCATTTAAGACCGAAACCTTTCCTGTTTGGATAAGTAGGAAAGATGGGTTGGCAATCTTATCATGCAAATCAAGCGAATCAAGTCGGTTTTGCCACCCAACACGACCGGGTCACTGATACTATAGTGGAGGCGTGGTTGTCATGCTCCTAAATATGAACCAGGTTATCAGAGATATGGCACCGGGTTATGAATATTCAAAGATTATTTCTTAAAATTTTCCATGTGTGTCATCACAAAAACCATGTGAATTGTGATTATGTTAAGGTCTTTGATTGGAAGACTCTAACATAGAGAAATATAGTTTATAATTAATTAAAATTAATATTATCATATATAGAATATCAATTCATTAACCATCATTTATTATAACTATTGCGAGTGACTCGTAAGCCACATGGTGATCCCAACATATACACTATCACTTATTTTTTCATCATTGACTGAATTAAATTTACAAGAGAGGTTTAGGATATAATGATTTGGTTTTTAATAAAGTAAACCTTACTTTACCTAGTATTATTATTGGATCAATTTTCACAACATTGATCTAATGATGTTAAGAGATAAAATAATTGAAACTTTATTTTTAACAACATCACCATAGAATCTACCTAGAAGTAAAATACAAACAAAAAAGTTGTGATAACATAAACATTAAAATATCTAAGCGGGATTCCAGGTTTCAGGGATCAATATACAAAACAAAACATCAAGATTTTTAAAATTTAGTTGATTGTAAAACCGTAAAGTTAGTTCTTTTATATAAGAAATATATGCTTCTATATTTTAACAGAAGACTAAATATAAACTAACTTTTGAGAATTGAGTAAAAAATACATGTTTTATTTATTTATTTCATAAGCAATTGTTGATATTGATAACTACTTTCTTTTTATATAAGTATTTGTGGATGATTGTATTTAATATGGAGGACTGATTTACCTAAACATTTGTGATGTCAAATGTAAAATTCAGTAAAGTATAGCTGCAATTTGAAGGCACCAATTTTGACCAAATTATGAAATATTATATACTAAAAGAATTAGTAATAACTAATGATATTCTAAAACATGGAGGCAGCCAACAGGATAAATGTGGGAACATGGATTAAAGTTTTTGATCAATTAGTTGTGGATAAGAATATAAACAATACTTAAAATTACAAAATAAAGTATAATAGAAATGAAAAAACGTGGTTCAAACAAGCTTCTTGGCAATATCGCCATTATTATTCACGAGAAGAAAATTAAAGTAAAAGCAAATCAGAAAAATAAAGGATAAGATTTCAGAAATTTGCAAATTGTAAAGTAAAAAAGATGAATGTTTTTTGGGTCATCACAGATGACTTCTGAATTTCTTTCCCAAAATAATTGTAAAGATAAGGATAAAGATATATTTTTTTTCTGAAGGTTCTTACGTACAGAGATTTATTTTACATTTTGAAGTATTAAATATTGATCATACACTGCTAAAGCAACATTTTCCTATAAAAATAATTAAAACTGACTCAGAAAAATTATAAAAAAATTAAAGAAAAATTATCCGATATATTATTGAGAATATGTTTCTGTTTTGTAATTTAATTAAGCTTACTGAATACTATTTTATTCTAAAAATATATATATAAAAAATAGATGATGATGTCAAGCTCCTCATATATAGGATCTGCAAAACATAGAATGGCTTAGCCAAAGATCCGGCTAAACCTTTCTGATGGTAAAGTTAATTTTACTGGGGAGATTGAGTAATGATGAAAGTGACCGAAAAAATTTAATTACCTCACACTTTAAGACGTGTTTTCTTTATAGGCTACTAGCTTGATGAGCTGTATAACTTCCATCGACCTTCTTCCAAATAATAGGTAGAAGTTCCATCAATTGGCCTTTAGGCTAGTGGGTCTACTTAATTGCCCTGACATTATTTGAATACATTTTCAAATACCCGTTAAAAATGCCGGAGTTAGAATTGAGATTTTGGCAATTCATGTCCTGGATTATGGGATGATCCAGAGATCGAGAAAATGTTTAGGGGTTTTCATGGAAATGTACAAGAAAACTAATTTATTTTTTCTTGTACATAGAAAAAATCATATTTTATGCTTTTAGATAAAATAAATTATTATATTTTCGGGTTAAAAAAATTTCATTTTTTTCTTTTAAAATACTTTTTTCTTATACCTTATATAAGGTCTCTTATACCAAGTTGTATAAGGTCTTCATGTCATAATTTTATATATTACAAATCGTCTTATACCAGGTATAAGGCTTTCGAATGATGTTTTTATGGATATTTCAAAAGTAATTGCGAAAATTAATGGAAATAATTTGTTCAAAGACTTTATATAACTCTTATACTAGGTATAATGCCTTCATTAAATAGTAAGAAAAAACTGGTATAAGAGGTTTTTTTTTCTTATACATGGTATAAGAGGTCTTATACCACGTATAAGAAAAAAGTAGGAAAAAACAAAAATATGAAAACTTTGTCACACAAAAAAATTTACAAAATTTTTTTATGTAAAAGCTTAAAATATGATTTTTTTTTTTTACATAAAAGCAAAAATAAATTTTTTTTAAGAAATAGGGTGGTATTTACCAATTTTTGTTGATTGTGGAGTTTGAACACAGAACCCCATACTTCTTGATTTTTTCCAACGGTGGTGGTCAGACCAAAGTCTAGAATAAGAATCAGTGCCACCACTAGAAGAGAATTTGATATTATTATAGCATCTTCAGTAGATTGTGTATTTTAGGATTATGTGGTATGTGGAATAGAATCTCACATTAATGACATGTTAATTATTTCAAAAATTGACAATGGAATGATAGTGATAAGTATCAAATAACAGTTATTCTAATATATATTTCTCCACAAATACACACATTTTCTTGGTGATTTTACTTTTATTTATGAAATTTCACGCGGTATGTAATTGTTTTTTGTGCAATTACAAGTTTAGGTGAGATGGAAAGGCAAATTACCTTGAATTAGAATTTAATGCAAAGAGTGTGGAATATATTGCAAATGTATGCAAATTGGAGGTAAATATTTCGCGCTTGTGACATTGTATAATGAGAAACATATTGGAGAATAAAGTCGCGATCGCAACACCCTGTCACGATCACAACAAACCAAAATGTGCATGCGGATAAGTTTCTTCTCAATTGATTTTTCAACCGTCGAAACTGTCATAATGAACAATTTAATATTTAGAACCGGAATAAGCGTGTCATCTATACTGAGTATAGTTTCAATTGTTAATTATATATTTTCTATTACTTTAACCTATCTTACTCTTTTATCTATTTTAGTGACATAATCTCGACTGACACTCGCTTCCTCGTGGGATTGATATTTTAAGACTACATCGCAACCGTATACTTGCGATTTGCGTTTTTATATTGACTATCGATATTAACATCTCCTATGAGAGTTTACAATTCTAAATTGTTGGTATTAGAGACGCGAATAATTTTTTTTATGTCGTTGCCGGGGAAGCGCAATAGCCGTTTAAATTATTCAATTTCCGTTATTAAAGTTATAAATCCTACTCCATACGATTTCTTTCAAGATTATTGTTTTTATTTTATTTTTGTCATTTTTATTTACATTATGTTTAGAAACATGTTTTGGGATAGTTTTTGTGAGGGTTATATGTGTGAGAATCTTATCGATACTTTTATCAATGAAATGTGTAGTATTATAATGTAATTAGATTTTGTGGAGGAACAAAGTGTTGCTCTCACCTTTGAAGAACTAATAGCTAATTATTAATTAATTTGGCAATTTATTAATTCAATTGGGGAATAAATATAATGCCCAATTAGTGTCTCCTTGCATGTCTTCATTCAATTATTTACATGTCGTAATTTATTTATTTATTTTTTCTTTTTCTTTCTACCTATTTTCTCTTCCATATTTATCTTACACATGTAAAAGAATAAATAGAGGGCATACAAGGAACATCTGAAATGAGACACCAATTTATCTTTTGACTTAGTAGTTTTACAGGCTATCAACCCAGCTACCTCTCTTTTAGCTCTTAATAATTATCAATTTTTCCGATATATAATATAAATAACCGAGAAAAAGGGTAAAAAGGTTATGATAAAGAAAAATATGGAAATAAAATATTGCAGCATGTAGTATTAAAACAAGATACTGAATATGGATAATGGATATGGTTTCTTTTGAATTAATTTTACAATAAGCACCAGAATACTACTTTATAAGCTTTTGGAAGGTAGGTAGTTGAATCACAAGTCGGCATTTTCACTTTTTGATACATGGACTTGCAGATCCAGCTATATTGTAATCTTCGTGGATAATGTTTGCAATAAATGCATGCCCTAAACTATTACGTAGGTTTATTTTTTCCGCATTTAACTAGAATAGTTATTAATTTTGATTTGATATGATAGATAATACTTTTCAGTTAAAAAATTTATAATAGAGGTTTGACAATCGAAAGAAGTTGTGAATTGTAATATAATCATTAACTTTTTTAGAGATATATCAATTAAATCTCTACTTAATTAATGTTTATTTTTACTGGACCAAATACATAAATACCCTCTTAAATTTGACACAATTGTTCTGCCGCCCCCTTAATTTACAAAAGGTTTCCCCCAACCCCTTAAAGTTGGGCTTTTTTTTTTTTTTTGCATCTTTCAGCCGCCCGACTCCTACTTGGCATAGAGCGTGCATAATGTTGAAAACATAGGAGCGTGGCCGGAGGAATTTTTTCCGATGTGGATAACAATGTCTACTTCGTTCTGTGTGTCATCTTTTTTATGTTGGATCAATATGTTTTATCAAGAAGCAAGGAATATTATTCATTTTGCAGTTAAGATAAATTAACAATGGCGGAACATAAACTTATGCGCAAGTCGAACATTTTGTCTACCCTTTCATCATTGCGATTAATAATGGAAGGCATGTGCTGAGTAGTTTCAGGACATTCATCAAAATCTGCGTAAACAAAAATGACAATATTGGGTTGAATTACTGATGTTTTTAATTAGAGTAGATATTGCTTGTTCAAAAATCTAAATATTGTCTGAATTTTTAAGTAGTACTGAATTACATTGCCAAAAGGGCCCATTTGACTTTGGGCTCATTTGAACTCGTTGGATTTAGCCAATTAAAAGACCAGAAAAGGCTAGATCCATTTTTTTATATACAATTTATTTGATCTCGTTAGAAACTAGATTCAAACTGTAGGAAACTGGATTCGAACTCGAGTACCTCAAATTTTTTAAACTCTTTTATTAATACAAGAAAAAATTTTAATTTTAAACATGGAAAATGTCATCAATTTCCACCAACAGAAGAGATGAAAGTAATTGAACTAATGTAATGTAGCACAATATAAATTGACCCGTATGATATCCAAATGTATACTACTCAATACTCATGTAATTTGTCAATTACTAAGCTTTGATCTAGTGATCACACCTCCATGTGGAGATCCTGGTTTCGAATCTAATGTATACACCAAATAAGTTATTTGTCCAAATACACATAAAATAAACTTCACAGAAAATATATGATAAAATGCCCTTGTTAAGTTTAATCAATTTTTTAATGTCAAAATGTAGTAATTGAGCATTTAGTATATGACTTATCCAAATTTTAATTCCTTTTTTAAGAAATTAGAAATTTTTTTTAAATTTTTGAAATAACCGAGATTAAAACTTTTCACTTTAGGAAGTTGTAACCACTATTCAACTTTTAATTTTTGATTCTATCATATCAAATTATAACATATTGAAAGATTATATAAACTGAAAATCAATTTAACAATTTGGAAAATATAGAAAAGTGTACAACTATCGTATTTGTAACTTTATTCTTAGTATCTTGTCTGTGGTCATTGTTAATCAGTTATATTAAAGTAAGGTAAATTTAATATAAGAAAACTGGAAAGTAAAATTACTAAATACAGTATCAAACTGCCAATGTGATTATTTGCAAAAAACAATACTTAACTTACCAATTTTGGCACTGACTGAAGTCATGTAACTATTATGAAAATTTTGCAAAAAGTAGTTATTAAACCCATAAAAACATCAAACTGTTAGATTAGATACATTAAAGCAGCATCAGCAAAATAAAACAAGCAAAGCATGAGACCTGCTCACAAAAACTGAAGTAATTTCCGCACTTTTCGTGCCATTCTCTGTTAACAAGACGCTAAAGAACAAAAAAGGCATTAGAATCCATGAAAGATCAATTAGCGAATAATATGTAATCCAGTTACAAAGAACGATTTCCCCAAATTTGAACCGTGTTCCTTACCAATGGGTAACACATACCCAAAACAATGCTTTATCCCATCCTATTTTTCTGTACATGCTTCTACCAGCGGGAGTTCCCGAGTAGTAATAAAAATTTCCTGGGAAGAGGATGGCTCAATAGATCGATGGAGAGAGAGCCATCGCCATTCACTTTTAATTTCATATTCTAATGGTGTCATTGACGAAATGGAAAAATCAAAGAAAAAAAAAAGTAAGTTGAAACATTTGCTTGTTTAATCTGTATCAGCTGGAAATGACACACCATTTGTGGTGTTCGCAGGTTGTTGCTGGCTGTCGAGCTGTTGTCTCATGTATGACTGAGCAGTTGAATTCACGATTTTGATGAAAAAATTTAAGAGCATTAGCCAGACGACCCCATTCCACACAGCAGCAAATGAGAAATCCCATTTTTTCGCCTGACAAGAACAAACAATTAAAACTTACTGAAAAAAAACCCCATCAAACTATGAATACATTCATGTATGTAGATAAGGATACCATATCATTGGTGGGCAGAGTTGCAGCGGGTGTCAAATACTTTTCTTTGATAGCGTGCAATTTGATGACAATACTAGGCAGCACAGAAGCAAGACCGGGCACAAAGCTGAGTATCCATATTAACTCGTTCTCGATCCACTCAAGGAGTTGGTTGTTGCATAGACATATGATGAAAACTGTCTGCAAGAAACCGATAAGGAAAATATGGACGATAATTAAAGCAATAATGTAGTAGTAAAGTCACGATATGTTTCGAAATATAAATGTCAAGGAGATGTTATAAACCTGCATATGGGTCTTTATTATCGCCTTTCCAATCACCGTCGCGAGGAAAAAGGTCCAAAATGAAATGCCAAATTGTCCGCACATAATGCCAGCAAGGTCAAACAGGGGGTTTGGGACCTAAAGAAATCGGAGTTTATTGTTACTGATTATAAAGCAATCATTTTTCATCATAAAAAATAGAGAAATAAAAAACCGATAACTTGTAAAAGGTTTTGAAGACTAAAATACTAAACTGCAAAAATTGTGGCCGAGTAAGCGTAATTGCTTTCGAAGAGCGCAAGGTACGCAGAACGATGATTGCAAAAACAAGTGGATCACTAGAATTTTATGAATTATTTGTACAATAAAATGATAGGTGCATAAAACTAACCGAAGCAAGTAGCAAAATTGTGAAGAAGTTAAGATTTTGAGAATGTGATAGTAGCCAATGCTTGATTCCATTTATATGAGTAGCTATGGTTCCCTTATTTTCAGATGAGGAAGCGTTATATTCTTCCATGGAAGAATTCTTTTTGCTACCTGATGTGTTCGCTGCACAAAGTTACCATATTAATGCAAATTATCATCTTGACAACTGTAATATAATAACATGCATTCTCAAACTAGCATTTATTTTGAAAATGACAATAGCATATGCCCTTTCGCAGCTTTAACAACCTCTATAAAACACAATCCAACAGTATCATTTAAGTGTCATTGCTGATACATAAGAGGCAAGGGCCACTGTAATCACAAAAGCCTTAAATCAATTCCACAGGTTTCAAAGAAATTAAAAGACCATAGTAGTCACGGCGCTAAGCGCACCCAAGGCGACAGGGGGCCCTGTTGCCTAGGCGCGAGGCGAAGGCGAAGGCGAAGGCGCACAAAAAGCGCAAACTAGGCGTATGAACTAAAAAAAATTAAATTAAAATTTTTTTCA